>VMDR010000880.1:0-108223 GCA_007922815.1 Macrotus californicus | reverse complement strand
TCCAACGCCCCTAAGGCCCTACCAGATCCTCTCCCAGAGGAAACTACAATCCTTTCCCCAGTGCCCTTCCAGATGGTACCTGGGCAGTCACAGAATCTGTCATTCTACAACCCCCCCCCCCTTAATTAGCTTTTGTATAGAACTTCATATACCTCCCATGGTCCATTGTATGGATAACCACATTTTACTGAACATCTGGGTTTCCTCTGATTGTTTACTATTGCAAACAATTTGCACCGAAAATCCCTGAGATGTGCCCTATATGCAGCAGTTACCTGAGGAAAATTTCTTAGATACAGAACTGCTGAATCATTTTAATTTTAGTACATGTCACTTTAATGGATATTGCCAAATGCCCTATCCAGAGAATGTACCAATTTATTTCCCACCAGCAAAAGTATGAGAACCTGATCCCAATCACTGTTTAAGTCAGCAGTGGTGTTTCTTTTCTTTCTGATCCTCGCTCAAAGACATGTTTTTCATTGCTTTTAGAGAGGGACATTGATGAGTGAGAGAGGCATTGAGAGGCTGCCTGGCATACGGGGATCATACACACCTAACCTGGGGATGAACTCACAGCCTAGGTATGTGCCCTGAGCAGGAATTGAACCTGCAACCTTGGGACCACACTCCAGCCAACTGAGCCACGCCAGCCGGGGCCAATAGTGTTGTTGCTTTTTTTTTTAGTCTTTGTTGACTTCAAAGCTGAAAAACAGCATCCCACGGTATAACTACATGTTGGTAATTCTGTCAACTTGGGTAATTGACAAAACCATAAAAACCCAAGTCGAATGTAGTGCATCCTGTGCGATTCCTTCCCCGCGCCTGTTTTTCTGGAATACAGTTCTTAAGATCCCACTCGGTGGCACACGCCCTGCCCCTATTCATTTTACAGGACCCGCTCTATCACGAAGCCTTTCTTCCCTAGACTGAGTTCCGCCCGCCCCGTAACACTCTGGTCATCAGGAGCAAGGCCCCTCCACTCCGTGCTGTTCAGAGCTGCAGAGCGGGGCGGAAAGCTTTCTGTCCCAAGTAGGTGTGCAAACCGAAGGACATAAAACGAATTTTCATGAACTCGTAAACGAGAGTCAAAAGCCTTTTTGATCGCTTTCCAACTCAAATCATCTACTATTGAGTAGGCACCTACTTCTCGGTAGGGCCCCCCAAAACAGTTCCTGCCCTCACAGAACCTTTTTCCCTGGCAGCCTGAGGCCGGGTCTGCAACAAAGGGAAAGGGGGCAGCTCAGGAAGGGGAGAGGGGAGAGCGGGTCCTAATTTCCCGACGCGGGAGCCTCCCTGCGGGTGGCGACTCCGCGGCGCTCTGGAATGTGTCTCCCAGAAAGCAGACTTGGAGCATCCTGACGCGCCAAACCTGCGGCCCTGGCCCGGCGCGAGGGAGGCCCCTGGGAAGGAGCCCAGGAAGGTGGTGGCGGCCGCGAGGCTCCAGCCCGCCCGGGATTGGAAACAGTCAGGACAGGCGGCCGCTGTTTCAGGACCGGAGATCGTCCTGACAGCGCGATCTCCGGGTTCTCTCTACAAACAGCGCGAGCTGGGGAGGAGGCTGGGCTCCCTTGGCTACAGCGCCCGGGAATCTCTACCCTGGGCCCGGGCGCGCGGCTGAGGAAACTGAGGCTCGCAGGCCGAGGTCCAAGGTCACACCAGGTGGCGGTAGTCCAGCCGGGCCCCGCCTGCCTGTTGCAGGACGCGTCCGCGCAGCGCCGAGGGTCGCTGCCGCGAAGGCCGCGCCCGGACCCACTGCGGGCAACGGGGCCGACAAGGGGCCAGGAGGCCCGAGGGCCTTGCTGCCGCGAGGAGCACCCGGACCTCAGCGAGCGCCCGCCTCGGGTCCCGCCGCCCCCGGGGGTCCAGCCCGCAGCGATCCGGCCACGTCAGGCCCGGGTCTTTCCTCAGGCCGCCGTCCCCGCGCCTCCCATCCGCGCCCGCCCCCGCGTCGCCGGGACCCCCGGGCTGCTCGCCGGGGTCCCGCGCCCTCACCCGGCGCCAGCCCCCTCGGCCCGCGCTTTCCCTCTTCCTTCCCGCCGGCCCGCGCTTCGCAGCTCACCTGGAGCCGCTGTAAGCCGAGGCCGCACTCGCGGGAGGCGGGGGCGGGCGGGCGACCGCAGGGCGGGGCTTCGATTGCATCACGTGGTGGCGCGGCGCAGGCGCGGGTCTGGCGAGGACCGAGGTTGGGGGCTTGGGGCGGCGGGTCCTGGGTGTGGCCGAGGACGAGGGGAGGGGCGCGACCCGCAGCCGCCCTTTCGCGAGGGAGGCTCATGGCTCAGCTCCGCGGAGGAGGGTCCCGCCGCCTGGGTGGCCGTGCGTCTCCTCCCCTGACACAGCTCAGGGCACACGGCGGGGCTGAACGAATGAATAAGGCAGGGAGGGAATGCCTTTACGCGAGGGTCGCACCCTGTAAACCCATTTCCTCCTTCCTTCCCTGGTCGCTCCCTCGTTTCCTCCCTCACTCCCTTGTTCCCTGTCTCCCCCTTCTCTCTCTCCTTTCCCACTTATTACCTCCTTATTCATTCCCTCCCTCATTTATTCTCTTCATCCCTTCCTCATTCCCTTCTCTCGTTCATTCATTCTCTCTCTTATTCCCTCCCTCGTTCCCTTCCTACTCCCCTTCCTACTCTTCTCCGTCATTCATTCGCTCCGTCCTTCTCCATGGCTCTGGTAAGTTGACCGTGACTGCTGGTCTCCTGCCCCCTGCTGGATGTTGGGAGGCGATAAACAAAGACAGTGTGAACAGGTGTTTTCCTGTTTACTGGGATTCTGGTGTAAATCCAATTCGCCGCCCAAAGGCTTGGTCCCAGCAGGCCCTAGGCATTCATTTTTCTCCGCCTCCCCCCGGGAAGATCCCTTCCTCCGAGGCTCCTCAGCCATGGGCGTGTCCAGGGATTAGAGCCTGGAGGGACCTGTGATATAGGTAGGGCCAGAGTGTCCTGCCAGGTGGCCCGTTGTTAATAAAAGAAAAGTCGAGGGGAATGTAGAAGAGGAAGACAGTAAATGAAAGAGACGCACTGCTTTGGCCGAGTCCAGAGAGCTGCCTGAGAGTCCAGACAAGGGACAGAAGGTAGGAACAGCCTCTGGGAACAGAGGTTCCCAATGGGAGTGGGCTTCAGCAAAGGCTTTCTGGAAAAGGTGACACCCCCGCCCCCACTCCAGCTGTGTAACAGATGAGGAATTTTTTTTTTTTTTTGAGGAGGGACAATCTTCCTCCCTTGGAAAAACACCAACCAGTAGCCTCTTGTGCTGGCCGAAGGGACAGGTGGTGGGCAGTCGGGGAAACACCATGCCTCACACACTCCAGACCCGATTTCTGCTTCACTTCGTTGACTGCAGAAGATTAAGGTTTTTATTTTATTTAGTGAAACATTCATTTGTAAGTGAATCCTCAGTGAAGACGTCCTGAGTGTGTGTGGGGAGAGGAAGGCTAGCAAACGGACCAGATGAGGACTTTTGGGGAGTGGCGAAAGCATTTCAGGAACGGGACTGTCAGCAAGGCCGTGGAGGTGAGATCCAGGGAAGTGAGTGGTCAAGAGGCTGCCAGGGAGATTTCTTTGTTCCTTCTCCACTCCCACTGCTTCACTTGACTAGCCTAAAAAAAAAAAAAAAAAGAGGCTGCCAGGAGTTTCTGAGTCTGAAGGGCAAGTTGAGGACTAGACCCTGCCTTCTGGAGGGGCATGTGTCGCGAGGGCAGCCTTCAGCCAGGGCAGGCAGGTGCCAGTGCGGGTTGCAGAGCCTAGACTAGAGAGTGGGAGGAAGTGGAGCAAGGGGACAGCAGGGAACCTGTTGCCTCTGGTTGGCAGGGAGTGAGGACAGAGGGCAATGCTGATTGGAGATCTGGAAAGGAGGCAGGTTCCCCAGTACACATGAGAGATGGGTGAGGAGTGGTGAGCCCAAGTGACGGAGGGAGACCGTAGGACTACCCCAGTCACAAGGAGGCTGGAGCAGGAAGAGGCTTAGGAGAAGATAAGGCCCACCTTTGCCCTAGGGAAAGAGAGTAAGGAGTCTACAGGTGTCCAACTTAGGGCCTTTCTGAGGGAGTCAGGCTAGAGGTGAAGTCATGGGCATATCATGCACTTTAGCTGGAGGTGATGCAGCAAGTCAGAACAAGTATAGGGGAAAGTGGAGCAGGGTGAGGGTAGAGCAAGAGGCACACTAATTTTCCAGGGGGCCCCTGGAGAGCAGGATACCACAGAGGGAGCAGGAGGAGCAATCTCAAAGGTCCAGTGGGGCCAGATGTGAGGGTAGCCCCAGAGGATAGAGAAGGCCAAGTCCTTAGATCTGTAACAGGGAGGCTTTTGATGTGTTCACAGGAGCCCCTTCCTTGAAGTGGCAGAAGCCAGCCTACTGTGAGTTGTGTGAAAGGGGGCAAGGACAGGAAGACTGCAGAGACAGGCCTGGCCTCTGAGTTGAGGAGGATGGGACCACAGTTTGAGGGGAGAGACCCCCTTTAGGGTAGGAGGGAAGAAGGATGAGCGAGGGGGAGGAGACCCAAAGAAGGTCGGGTGCTGGCCTGGCCAGGGTTCAGGGAAGGGGACATTCTCCAGTCTTCTCTGAACTAGAAGGACTATCATCTCAAAATACACCCTGATCAAGTGACTGGTTCCCCTGCTGGAATGTTCCAGAGGAGGGGAGTAGCAGCAAGATAGCCTGAGGCCTCAAGCTGTAGTTTACAAGATAGTCTGGCATCCTCCGCGGGACGTGTTCCCGTTCCCAAAGGGTGCATACTTCATCTGCTGCTTCATGGCTGAATTCCCAGCACCTAGAACAGGGCTGGCCCTCAGTGAGATACTAAGGAAAAAGAGGTCAAGGGAATTGGAGTAGACAGAAATAAAAAGCAGAGAGATTGGCTGAAGGACTGGTATAGATGGTAAAGGCTGTTTACTGGAAACTCCAAAAGAGGAAATCCCAGTCAATGAAAGCAAAGGAAGTTCAGTTCAATGTCAGGAATAATAATCAGGAAATGCATATGATATATACCACATTTTCACACATTGTTAGAAAAGAAATATTTTGACACTTGTTAAAACAGTAAGGAAGACTATTCAGAAAGACTGTTGTGCTTTGACTGATGTGGCTCAGTGGACTGATCTCGGCTGCGAACCAAAGGGTCGCCAGTTCAATTCCCAGTCAGGCACATGCTTGGGTGGCAGGCCAGGTCAGGTCCCCTGTGGGGGATCGTGCAGGAGGGAAGCACATATCAATGTTTCTCTCCCTCTCTCCCTCCCTTCCCCTCTCTCTAAAAATAAATAAATAAGCTCTTAAAAATAAAGAAAGAAAGACTATCGTAATAGGGTTATATCAGTAGGGGAGAGAGGTAGGATTCAACTCTGAATATAGCAAAGACAGTCGGGGATTTATAACCGAGGATCAGACTGAAGGCATCTGATGTAAAATTACTAAGATGAGACATCAAGGATAGGGAGGTTCTCCCTAAACTAACTTAGCAGAATTCTTTGCTGAGACTGACCTAGGCAGGCCAGAGACAGGACAGGGGCCAAGGATGAGGCCTCATCAAGAAGAGGGCTCAGTTCAGGTGGTTAGAGCACTGTCTGAATACACCAAGATTGCAGGTTCTATCCCCAGTCAGGGCACATACAAGAATCAACCAATGAATGCATAAATAACTGGAACAACAAATCGATGTTCTCTCTTTCTCCATCTCTCTCTCGAATCAATGAATAAAAGAAGAGGGTTCAGAGGAGACTGGCTGAAGTTTGGTTAAGGAGAGAGTCTTTGTCAACATCAGCATGGCAGAACATAAAATAGGAGAACAAATGTTGGTGGGAATGTATATACGTTGCTGATGGGAATATAAATTAGAACAGCCAGCCCTGGCTGGTGTGGCTCAGTGGACTGAGTGCCGGCCTGAGAACCAAAGGGTCGCTGGTTCGATTCCCAGTCAGGGCACATGCCTGGGTTGTGAGCCAGGTCCCCAGTAGGGGGATTGTGGGAGGCAACCGCACATTGATGTTTCTCTCCCTCTCTTTCTCCCTCCCTTCTCCTCTGTCTAAAAATAAATAAATAAAATCTTTTATAAGTAAATAAATAAATTAGACCAGCCAACTTGGAGCATATAGTGGTTTTATGTCTGTGCCCTGACTGGTGTAGCTCAGTTGGTTGAGTGTCATCCGGCAAAGTAGAAGGTCGCCAGTTCAATTCCTGGTCAGGGCATATGGCTTGGTTCCCGGTTGGGGTGCTAGAGGCAAACAATTCAACCAATGTTTTTCTCACACATCAGTCTTTCTTTCCCTTTCTTTCCCTCTCCCTTCCCTTCTCTCTAAAAAGAATTCTTTAAAAGAAAATACATCTGCGCCTTCTTTGACTCCCCTTCAAAAAGTCAAGCCCCATCTTCCTCCCCTTGAATGTGGGCTGGACTTGGTGACTGGCTTCTCAGGAGCAGAATGAGGCAGAAGTGAGAGCATGTGATCTTCAAGGCCGGGTCATTAAAGTCACTGGAGCTTCTGTGTTGCTCCGTGTGCAGGAAGTGATCCACCAGGTCCTGAGGACACTAAAGCAGCCCTGAGGAGAGGACTCCATGGAGCTGAGACCTCTGTCAAAACCAGCACCAGCTTGGAAGCAGATCCTCCGGCCTCAGTCAGGCCTTCAGGGGACTGTGGGATTTTGAAGTCCAACGTCTACCTGGAACCTCAAGCGAGTTTGATCCAGAACCTGGCTAAACCTCTCCTAAATTCTTGACCCGCAGAAACGATGAGAGGTAATATATGTTTATTATTATTTTCAACTGCTTGGCTGTGGCATTTTGTTTTCTGTGCTTTCAGTTACCTGTGGTCAAACGCAGTCCAAACATAAAATGGAAAATTCTAGAAATAAACAATTCATAGGTTTTAAATTGTACACCATTTTGAGTAGCAGGATGAACTCTTGCACCTTCTGGCGTCACCCTGCCGAGGAGGCGACTCATTCCTTTGTCTAACATCTCCCCACTGTCTATGCCACCTGCCCATTGGTCACTCAGTAAGCCATCCTGGAGAGCAGATCGACTGTGGTGGTATCCGCACTGCTTGTGTCCAGGTATCCCTTATCTTATTTGATGATGGCCTCAAAGCCATTCATGTAACTTCTATTACAATACATTGTTATAATCGTTCTGTTTTATTATTAGTTATTGCGTTAATCTCTTACTGTGCCTAATTTATAAACTTACTACAGGTGTATATGTATGTATAGGGAAAAAACATAGTAACCAACTACACTTTAATTAAAACAAAAAACCCATAATGTCACCTGACCAAAATCTATGCACCCGACGCTTCAAAAGGCCGAAACTCAAAACATCAGAATTTGAAGTAAGGAAATATTTACTGATCGAGAAGGCAAACTGAGGAGATGGAAAACCTAGGGGTGACTCAAATCCTTTTTAAGATAGTACAGAGTTCAGGCTTCTGTTATGTCAAGGGATGGGAAAACAAAAGGGGCAAGAGTTTATTTGCGACCTTGCGGACATCTGGGTGCCAGCAGAGGTCTAAAGAAGAAGAGGAAGACTGTGTTTAGTCACTTGACCTTTGGTGATGTGAGTCTGGTCAAGAGGTTCCTGCAAACCTTATTTTTTTAATAAAAAGATTGCTTTATAGCCCTGGCTGGTGTAGCTCAGTGGATTGAGCACAGGCTGGGAACCGAAGGGTCACCGGTTCAATTTCCAGTCAGGGTTGCAGGCCAGGTCCAGTGGGGGCCACATGAGAGGCAACCACACACTGATGGATGTTTCTCTCCCTCTCTTTCTCCCTCCCTTTCCCTCTCGCTACAAATAAATAAATAAATAAATAAATAAATAACTTTAAGAAAAGATGGCCTTTTAATAAAAGGCTTGTTTGATAAACAATCATTATTTTTGTACATTCTTTCCTTATCTCCTCTGGAGAGGCACCTTCTGATAAGGGGCTGTTTTTGTAAGCCTCAAGCCTCAAGCTGAATTCCTCTAATGATTAGCATGTCTGTCTGCAAGACAAAGCAGAAGCTATTAGCCTGAAGGCCTTGGGAACAAAACAGGCTTGAACATGATAGACTTAGAGGGGCCAAGCATTTTACCGTTACAATAGTATGCATAGGATTTAGAACTGTCCTTGGTTCAGCTTAAGGAAGACAATGATAAGGGGGACGACTGTAATTTATGCAACAGCGTTAGGCAACTTAATACCTACAACAACCGGCAGTAGCTAATACCATTTAAATAACATGCAAAGTGGCTCTCTGCAAACCAATTCCACTCTTGGTATTTGTATTGAAGAAATACCTCCAGATGGGGAGTCAAGACAGCACAGCAGCCCCAGCCGGTAGCTCAGGTGGTTAGAGCATCATCTCAATATGCCACGGTTGTGGGTGTGGTTCCTGGTCAGGTACATGCAAGAATCAGCCAATGAATGCATGAATGAGCGGAACAGCAAATTGGTGCTTCTCTCTCTCTCTCTCTCATGTCCTCTCTCTTTAAAGTCAATTTCAAAAAAGTGAAGACAAAAAAAAGGAAAGAAAAGCCCTGACTGGTGTGCTCAGTGGACTGAGTGCCGGCCTGCAGACAGAAAGGTTGCCAGTTCGATTCCCAGTCAGGACACCTGCCTGTGTTTTGGGCCAGGTTCCCAGTTGGGGGTGTGTGAGAGGCAACCGATTGATGTATCACTCACACATCAATGTTTGTCTCTCTCTCTTTCTCCTTTCCTTCCTCTCTCTAATATAAATAAATAAAATCTTAAAAAAAAAAAAAAGACAGTACAGCAGTGGATATTTATTACAGCATATTTTCAATTGTGAAAAAGTACATGTCCATGAACTAGGGTGCATTGGTGTGGTGGAATGACCTGCCACGGGTGATCTAAGGGCTGTGATGTAGCAACAGCTCTGATTAAGTGACAAGGACAAATTGTGAAAGGATACATAGTATAACGTTTATTCAAGAAACAACCAAAGCTTTGAGGACTGAAGCCATCCACAACCTTCAGCTCACTGTTTCCATCAAGATGATTTCTTATGACTCCATGATGTACCAACAGGACTATATTTGGGAGGATAAAGTTGCAAATAACTGTACTGTTTCTTTCAGGAACTTTCTGAGAATCTGTTTATCTGAACAATAGGCTACTCAACTAGTGACCGTCACAGAGGGTATAGTCCCATCTCAGAACAACAGGGAGCTCTCTTTGAGTACCTTCAAGGCCTGTTTACTCTTCAGGGCTGCTTCCAACCCCTCAGCTAGAGGTGCCCATCACTCCTGAAGTATTCCATCAGGAGCTGTGCCCAGTTGTAAATCAGGCTCTGATATTGAAGGACCCACCTCAAAACCTTATAAATGCAGGGTGGAGCAAGAGTAGGCTTACAGTTGTTCATATGGAAAATAATATAATAATAAATAGTAATATAAGAATGAACTCTGTTTCATGTACTCAAAGCTATAAACCTACTTTTGCCCCACCCTGTATAAACATCCCGCCTCCCACACAATTCCATTTTCACCCACACAAAATCAACAATCATTTTTTTTTTAAGATTTTATGTTTATTTTTAGAGAGAGGGGAAGGGAAGGAGAAAGATAGGGAAAGAAACATCGACTGGTTGGTTGCCTCTTGCACGTCCCCAGCCAGTGACCTGGCCTGCAACCCAGGCACGTTCCCTTGCTGGGACTCTAACTGGCAACCTTCAGGTTTCTGGGACGGTGCCCAACCCACTGAGCCACACTAGCTAGGGCAACAATAATTTCTTAATATCATCAGATAGTCAAGTGATCACATTTCCCAATTATCCTTTATATGTCCTGCCTTGTTGCTTTTGAAGTTTATTTGAATCAAGATCTAAACAAGGACCTTGCATTGCAGGCAGTTGAGATGCCTCTGGGTTCTCCTCTGTCTTGTATTATTCTTCTTCTTGTTGAAGAAACTCGGTCCTTTGTCCTGTAGCCCCACTCAGGCTAAATTTCACAGTTTATAATGTGACTGCCACTGGAGGGTATGCAAAATGCTCTCTCTGAATGATGGGGTTTACAGTGTTCAGTTCTTTGTAAAGTTTTGGCCATGTATTGTTTTTGAAAGATTTTATTTATTCATTTTTAGAGAGAGGAGAAGAGAAGGAGAGAGAGGGAGAGAAATATCAATGTGTGGTTGCCTCTCATTGGGGAGAGGTCATATGCTAGGTCATAGGGGACCTTGTTCACAGCCCGAGCTCACTCCACTGAGCCACACCAGCCAGGGCACCATGTATTGCTTTTAGAAGTGTTAACTGCCCCCCACCTCCGTACACATAAGTAATTGAAGGCTCCAGGCGAAACACAGTAAAGGGGTTACATCCAGCAGGTGCTAGGATGGAAGGAGGGGCAGGTCAGCACCTTCCACGGACAGAGCACCGAAGCAAGGAGGGAGATCAGAGGGGGTCCCCACATGAGGCTGAAGGGAGAGAGCCAAAGGCTCAAAGAGCGTGAGCAAGGCTCTCTAGAGGGACACTTTATCGGCCTGGATGCTTCCAACTCCCACCTCCTGCAGGGCCCAGGATGATATCCACAAAGTATGTGGCCACGGTAGCCTGCAGGAACCAGCAAAGGGGAGACAACCTCAGATGGTGTCGGGGTACAGGTCAGGCTTCAGCTTCCTCCATCATTCCTTCTCAGGGTCTAAACCCCCTTCTCAGGGTTTAAGACTGGAGATACCAGGAGGGGCTGCAGGTGTCGGGAGAGTACAGGTTCCTTTCAGGACTGACCTTCCCATGGCCACCCTCTCTTTTGGACACCAGGAGGTCTGTAGCTGTCTCGGCCTCTTCCTCTCTGCACACTCTCATCACGGACCACCGCCCAGGGCATCATTACCTCTGGGCCCCAAATGAAGGGACAAGTAGAAACAGATCTCTGGAGTTCTAAGAGGAAGCACTTCTTTTTATCCTCGTGACAGAGGCTCCAGGCCTCTGTCTGTCGGGCAATCTGTGTGTCTGTTTCTCTATAGGCCTTCCTAGAACCAGAGCGCAGGAAGGGTAGACTCATACAGGCATAGTGGTGACTTTCTTAACACGCGCAGTTGGTTTGGACGTGATGTCCACCCTTTTTGCCTGGAAGCCCCGGGGAGTCTAATTTTCCGGAGAGTTTGACAGAGTTAAGTGGCTTGGCCAATGAGATTATACGGGGCCAATATTCTCCATAAATTGATGAACGGAATCTGCAGAGCCAAGGATCTAAATAACAAAATGCACCTGAAGTCATATGCAATATAGGATACACAGCAGTTACAGCTTTCCAGTGATTCACAGGGAAATATTTAAATGTCAAAAATGTGCAAGAAAAAAAAAAACAATTTTAAAAGAATAGGAAAAAAGTGCAGCAGAGTGGTGATCATGGTACAGCCTCATGAATATGTGAATGTACTAAAATTGCCCTGAATTGTACACTTTAAAAGGGGACACTGTATTTCGAATTTTACAAATGCACTAGAGGGTACAGCAAAGGTGATGAGCCACTCAGGTTGGCCTGGGGCTGAGGAGGTTGCAAGGTTGCAGGGCTTCCAGAGCTAAAGTTGGGAGAGTCCTGGGCAAACCAGGACAAGCTGATCACAAAGATACAGAGTTTTTTAAAAATTAGCTTCAGGAGAATGCGAGCAAAAACAGTGTGCAGATGTGAACAGCTCTCCTATCAGCACAAGCCCGGAAACCTTGTAGGTAAAGGGGCCCCTTTGGGGAAGTTGCTCACTTCTTCCTCTTCCAGTCCCTATTCCCCACCCCAAGCTCCAAGGTACAGGGGCAACGTGTGTACACAGCCCATCCTGGGCCTGCCACTTACTTGACATCAGTAGGTGCCACTTCACACTTTTTGAGGCCCATATTGGCGACTGTCCTCTTAGCATTTGTGAATCATCTAGGCTCAGGACTTTTGTCACCTGTCCTCCTTCCCCAGAGGCACAGACAAGAGCCCCATAGGTTTAATCTGGCAGAACTCTCATCCTTCTGAAAGGCTCCTCCATCCCCCTTCAACCCGGCCTCCATCTGGCATGCCTGCTCCCAGCAAATCTGAATGCATCCAGGCACCAGCCAGGATCTGGGCTGTGTTCTCCATGAACAGGACATGGCTATTGGGCCAAACAGGTAAGCCCATGTCTAAAAATTAGTAAATGTGGATCTGGTTCCTCACATCCCCAACCTCTACAAAATACGGCCATTGGTGGGATATGAGATTTCAAGAGTCTAACGGAGGTAAGAAGCGACGATGAAAGTCTATCTGGTCACTCTTATGCGGTGCTGGAAGGCAGTCGCAGGAAGACAGGGCCCAAATCATGTGGTCATAGTACCTGGCACGCAGTAGGTGCTGATAAATATTTGATAAACAGCCTCTCCACTGCATCAGCTATCGATGCTTGGCAGCTTGGTGCGGCACCCCCGACGGGTGCGGATCTCCTGGACCTGCTGAGACAGCACGAGTAGCATCACGCAGTCCACTGTCATCAGCTCGCAGTATCTGGTGTCCCCTCCTCGCGTGACAGTCGCGCTGGGAGAGGTGCTCATGGCTTGAGGGACCCTGGGGACGCCGAGGACATCCCCGTGCGACCGGAACTCCATTTCCCACAGGCCCGCACGCGCAACTCCATTTCCCACAATTCCCGCTCCTCTTCCGGCGTAGCCGAGGTGCCGTGGACGGCTTCCGGGTTTGGGCCTGGCGCTCCGGTGGTGTCGGTGGTGTCGGCCGAGTGGGGCGCGGGAGGTGGGAGCTGGGGGGCCGGCATGGACGTTTCGGGGCAGGAGGCAGACTGGCGGAGCGCCGCCTTCCGGCAGAAGTTGGTCAGTCAAATGTGAGTAGGGGCCGGAGCGGAGGGCGCGATCGCGGGACCTTTCCCCTCGACCCCCCCCCGCCCCAGCTGGTCAGGCCCTGGCGGGACCCGCGGGAGACTTAGGGCGCCGGGACCCGCGGGGGCTCGAGGGCGCCCGGAGCCCGAAAGCGCCGGGGACCCGCGTGTGTCCCACGGCGCCACCCTCCTCCTGCGGTCCTCTCCGTTCTCGGCAGACAGGGACTGCTTGTTAGCGCTCCTGGGGCCGAACTATGAAAACCAGCGAGCCTTGGCTTATGAGTCATCGTCTTGAGCTTTCTCACTCGTCATGTGTGTGCTTTGGGTGCAGACTTTCCCCTGCTTTGAATCACACTGAATAAGAAAAAGGGTTAAGGCAGCTCCTAAGTGGCTTTAGCAGGGCAGGGTGCTTTGTGATTTCTCTTCCAGAAAAGCGGATCCGGGTAAGAGAAAGATTGGAGTAAGATGAGGTTGAGAGGCTAGCTACCGTGGGCGGTGGGGACTGAGGGTCTACGGGTGTCGACGGCGGGGTCCCCCACCCCACGCCGCCTCCGCCCCTCCCCCTCGTCCCCCTGAGTGGACTTTCCCGAAGGGCGACAGGAAGAAGCTGTCAGGAAGCCAACGTCGATTGCGAGGAGGGGGTGAAGAGCTAGGGTTCGTGGCTCGTCCTCGCGGTGGCAGTTGCTGAGCCCCTCAATGCAAGGACTGCCAGTGCCCCCTGGGCTTCACCCTGATGGCACTGCAGCTCCTCACCCCGCACTGCTTGTTTCATTCCGTCTTTTACTGAGCTTACTGGCATGTCGTGCTCGCTACAGATCTGCCTGAGACAGGTCCTGCCTTCAGGGAACGTCCGACCGCAAAGGAACAGTTAGTTACACGGCAGTCTTTCTTTCTCCCAAAGGAAGAATTGACAGTTTGCTTCCGCAGGCCAGGAGCAGTCTCGGGAAGCAGGTGAATAGGCTGAGTCCTAAAAGGCAAGCAGGAGTGTGACGGGCCGTCATTCCAAGCTACGGAGCGGGGAAGTGTGAGCACTCGCTGCATGGGAGATAGGTGTTGCTGGAGGCTGAGAGTTCCGGGGCTTGAGGATTAGGAGGTTCAGGAGACGATCGTGGAATGAGAGTGAGCAGGTGCTGACACGTTAGTGCTGTGCTAAGCAACTGAGCCTGTATTGGCATGTGGCCTGCTCAGAAGTAGAGAAATGCCAGAGTTAGAAAGATCCCGTGAGTCCCAGGAGATGGATGGAGAGCAGAGGAGAGAGACCACTTAGGCCATTATGAGAGTTTCGAGTTCTTGGGGTTTGGAGACCTGTCATCTTTCATCCCTGTCTTTCCACTGTTAGATCACGGTCTGTCACATGGCTCCACAGAGCCGTTATGGAGTGACCTAACCAGGCAAGAGATTATAAAGGCCAGCATTATACGGTGTTAGAAACTGAAAGAGGAAGGCGATTCCAGAGCAAGGGGAGAGCGAGCATGGACAGTCATCCCTGATGACTAAGTGGATGGAGGGGGTGGGGTGCAGCCGTGGGAAAGGAAGGAAGTGGGGCGGAATACGGGGGGACTTTGTACTGCAGTGGAAGGAGTGGGGACTGGAGGAGGAGTGGCTCTGGGCACTGCTCTGGAATCGTCGGGGGACAAATGTGCAGATACTGCAGAAACAGTGATCGTTGTTCTGTTTTGGGTTTGGTCTGGTCGTACTGGAGTTGTCTGTACAGGGATGGCCCACTTCAGGGCTCTAGCAAGAAATGCCCCCAGGCAAGAGTCCCTTTTGGGGGGAGCCCAGAATTTAAGAACAGGAAGAGTGAGTTGCAATCAAAGAAAAAGGGGAGGGTGGGAGGGTGATTGAAGAGTTGCTGGGTGTCAGGGACTGGCTGGGTACCTTTTGCTTCCGGGGAAACCAGGTACACATCTACTCCCCCTCCCCCGCTTGTGTATTCATTTTCTGTTGCTGCCATAACAAATTAACACAAACAGAGCATCTGAAAACAATGTAAATTTACTGTCTTACAGTTTCTGTAGGTTAGAGGTCTAGGTAGGCTCAGCTAAGTCTCCTGTCTAGGGTCTCACAGGGCTGAAATCAACATGTTGGCAGGGGTGCTTTTGTCCTGGAAGGTCTGGGGTAGAATTTGCTTTCAAGCTCATTCCAGTGGTTGGCCAAGTTCGGTTCCATGCAGGGGTAGGACTGAGGTGTCCTCACTCCTTACTGTTTGGTAGCCAGGGGTCAGACTTTGTTCCCGGAGGCTGCCTGTATTCCTCATCGTTTCTGTGCGGCCCCCTCCAGCAAGGGTGGGTTCTTCTGCCACAGCCGCCTGACTTCAGCAGGAGAGAATTCTCTACTGAAAGGCTCAGATTAGATGGGCCCCCTGCGATGATCCAGGATGATATCCCTATTTTGACGTCTGAAACCTTAATTACATGTGGAAAAGTCCCTTCTGCCATGGAATGTAGCTTATTCACAGGTTCCTGGGACGAGGGCATAGACATTTTGGGGGAGTTCTCCTGCCTGCCGCTGGCACGAGCAGTTTCGAAGGCTATCTTCCTAACATGACGTGGGTGTGCCCGGTTCTCGGATCTGTGTTCTCTCTTGGGCTCACTTTGACAGTGGATTCTTGGTGCCTTGCTAAGTTATTGAGTTCCCAGGGCTAAATAAGAGGACTCGGGTTAGGATACTTGACGGATTGTTCTGATTTTTCTTTGTTTCAGTGTTTATGCTGTTAAGAGTTGGCCATCTTGGGACATGTTTTGAACCCAAGTAATTTGTGGTCGAGGGAGGCTAAAAGGAAAGCTCATCGAAGAACTGAGAAGTCTCCAGGAAGGGAAGGCATCTGCTAGCTAGCTCGCTGTCTCTGCCCAGCTTTTGAATGGCTACCGAGAAAGTAACGCTTCAGAGCACAGGCCAAATAAACTAGTCTCCCGGCTCCCACGGAGAAAAAGCGGTTTTGAGTCAGGGCTGGTCAGGAGAGCCCGCACAGGTGCTCTCGAGTGCAGCTTCTTCTCAGCCGCCACTGCCTCTACCCCGTCCGGGCCCCTCCTGGATGGCTGTCTGCCTCCCTCCCTCACTCTTCCCTGCCCTGCTGAAAACCTAGCAGTGACTTTTCGTGGTTTTAGGACAAAACTCTGGACGACCCACTCTCCCAGCTCCTCACCATGGCCTGGCCTGGCCGCATCTTCTTATACTACCCACCCCACCCTGTTCCAGCCCCTCTGGTCTTTCAGCTTCTTGAACATTCCAAGTTTTTTCTTTGTTCTCTCTTTAAACAATGTATTATCAAGTATTGAAGATACTTGACAATGGATAGACTCCCCACATTATATATATATATTATATATATATATATATATTTTAAAGATTTTATTTATTTATTTTAGACAGAGAAGAAGGGAGGGAGAAAGAGAGGGAGAGAAACATCAATGTGTGGTTGCCTCCTGCATGCCCCACACTGGGGACCTGACCTGGCTTGCAACCCAGGCGTGTGCCCCGACTGGGAATTGAACCCGTGACCTTTTGGTTTGCAGCCCGGCACTCAGTCCACTGAACCACACCAGCCAGGGCTCCACATTATATTTATGACCAGTTCTTTTTCTTCGTTTAGGCATCTGCTTAAATAACAAATTCTCAGGACCCTTTCCTGCCCACCTTGCCTAAAGTGGGTCTCATATGTTGCATCTCAGCCCCTTTTTAGTTTTGCGTAGGACTCCAGTCCTGTGAAGCATGGCGCCTGGCGTATAAAACACTTGTTGAGGGGTGCAAGAGTGTTTTCCTGGGGCTGCGCATCCTCCTCTCGTATGACAGTGGCCTCCTTTACCTGTGCCATTGTGCACTGTGAAGCTCTGGAACCCCACTCTCTCCACTTGTTAACCGAGTGACCTTGGGCAACATACTTGACCTTTCTGGATCGTCTCCCTCGTCTAGGAGATGACAGCAGTGTAATATGTCACGGGGAAGGTGGGAGGGAAAGTGAAGAGACCTCTGCTGGAGCCCTAGCAAAGGCTGCGGGACTCAGTGTCACATTCCTCGACGCCTCTTCCCTGGGCCCTTGCAGGAAGGGAGTAGGAGCCTTGGGACGATGAAGGTGAAAGCCCTGAGCCTGATTAGGGAAATTGGTGACCCTTCAAGGAGCCTGTGGGGAGGGTGGCTGTGAAACTGTTGCTGGGTTCATCTTGCCTCTTCGCTGAACTGCCACTCTCTGCAGGACCTTGGGAGAAGTTCCCCCTAGAGCTCCTGAGCTGGTCGCTGGGGACATTGGGTCTTCCTTGTGGGGTTTTCGGGCTAGTGTTGAGCACGTGTGTGGTCTGTAGGTTCCTGGAGAACCAGCGTGTGTGAGTAGGGACCAACATGTGCCTGACATAGAGTAGGTAAGCCATTAGTGCATGAAAGGACTTCATTAGTCATTTCTTCCCAATTCTTTAAAACTTTCCTACCATCTCATTCTCGAAACTTTTATACCTCCCACCCTTCAGTACAGCAGATTCCACATATAGGCTTGGAATAAATAATGTCTGTTGGGCTGAACAGATTGCACAGGGGAGGAGGCCCTGAGGGGAGGGCAGCCCTGTATCAGGGTGCTAGTCAAGTGTTAGGAGGGGCTCAGGGAGCACGGAGGAGAGTTAGAGCAGGCAGGTCAGCCACAAAAAGAGATGTGAGCTCCAGGTTGAGGACTGAGGAGATGCAGAGATTTTAGCCGAGGCTGTGAGGATAAAGTCAAGTACTATATAACCAGAAACAAAAACAAAGCAAAAAACACACAAAAAACAAAAAAACCCAAACCAAACAAAAAACCCAAACCAAACAAAAAAACCCAGAGGAAATAAAGACTAAACTGCACAGCAGCTTCCAAGTGCCTGGAGAGGCCTTCAGAGGACGGGGAGTGCCCCGAGACTTGCACGTCCAGACCCTGCCCGTGAGCTGTGGTCCCCGCTACGGGCAGAAGCTAGTGTCTTGGCCCTGCTTTTTCTGTGGCTTATCCCACTCAGGCCTCCCAACAGCCTGGTGCCTTCCTGGTGCGATTCTGACCCTCGTTTTCCTGGTGTGCCCTGCTGCTTTCTTCATAGCCTGGTTGAAGTCTAAATGACTGGGCTGGTTTCTGTGTGTGACCCACTGCTACAATGTCTACAATGTCCTGTGTGATGACCTTCAAGCCCCAGTGCCCCTGATGGTGACCAGGAAGTGATTGTTGAGTCACTGACTTCAGAGTCCTGATCCTTGGCCTCTAGACCAGGAGTGAGTGACCTGAGGGGACAAAGTCCTCAGTCGCATAGCTGCTCTGCAGTCTGGGGCTTTCTCAACAGCAGCAACAACAGCATCTGGCATGTGGTGGGCGTGCTGTGCCAAGCCCTGTTGCAGGAATTGACATGTTAGTTCATTGATTCTTCATGCTTGCCATGCCGGTAGGTGCATTTATTACTCCCATTTTTAAGATGAGGAAATAGGCATAGAAAAGAGGCCATGGCTGCTTGTAAAAGCCACGCTCTGCACACTATAAATGAATGCTTGTGAGCTGTAGCAGGACAGGAGAGGCAAACCACTTTGTAATCTTCGAAAGAGAGGTCACACCTTTTGGGGAGTAGAGGGGCGATGGCAACTGGAAGTGAACCCAAGCCCATGGCGTTGGAAGAGCGGGCTAGAGGAGTCTGCTGCCAGTGGGCATCCTCTTGGCAATTTTAGCCACTCCCCGTGGGTCCTTGGGCCCCACATAGCCACTGGCCCTCCAGTAATTGCAGGTAGGGTTGTAGGAAGCGGTGCTGTCGCCTGTTCTGGCACAGCACTGTTGGCTCGCACAGCAAGCCCCTGCAGATCTGTGGCCTGGCAGTCCCCAAACCCCACCAGCTCCTTTTGTAGGCGACCCCACCCACCTGCCGCAGTTGCAGCCCTTCTGTCTCTTCCTGACCAGAGCCTTTCAACTGCTTATGTCATTCCTGACGAGGTGGCTGTGGCTAGTCCGGGACCCACGTCAGAAGGACCATGACCATATGATTATCTGTCACAAAGGACAAGGGGGTACCTCCCCCCTTTAAAGCATTCCTTAGAGTAATAATGTTGGTTACATACCCAGAAGGTACATTTTTTTAAAAGAAGCTACATTTTTAAAGGAATCCCAATGAATTTTTAAAAATTCAAACTGGAAAATTTAAGTCATAAACCCAAATAGTATAGTTTAAAGACCTCATGCCAATGTACCCACCATGCAGCTTCAAACTCTTGCTTCATGGATTCTACCCTCGCCTGCAATTATTTTGATACTCAGAGTGTTTGAGTGGTTGCCCAGTGCCTGTGGGTTCAGCTCTGAGCCCAGAGCCCTGCTCCTGGGTCTGCGACTGCCTGCCCCCCCTACCATACTGTGTTGCCCAGGGACCCTCACAGGAGCCCAGCTCTTTTTCACCCTAGCTGCTCTGCATCCTGTTTGTTCCCCTGCCTAGAGGCTCTTCTTCCCGTAGCTGAGCACTGCAGTCCCATCCCACTCACTTTCCAAGGACACTGGGCCTCCAACTGCCCACTGCTTTTTCGTCAGAATGCTTCAGGCCGTGAGGGTTCGTGAGTCAGAGTCCGTTCCTGTGTCACCAGCAGACCATGGCCCTGCTCAGGCTCTGTGGCGACAGTGAGTTAAACCGAATGGCGTTCACTTCAGAGTTGGAGAAAGCTGTGGCACTTTACAAGCGAAGACACAGGCGTCCTCACAAGCTGCCGCTGGGGCACATAAAGTAGGTCATTTTTCTGGAAGGCTGTTTGGCAGTCTGTTTATCCCAGTAACCTTAAAATGTTCCTTTCCTTCGGCATGTCCTCCAAGGCTCTTAGCAGGAGTGTTCAAAGTCTGCTGGTGATGAGGCTGCTCGTCTCCACATCGTGTCTGGAGCGGGGCAGGGGAGTCAAGCCAGCCCTGGGAGCTGGGTCAGACTAGTTGTTGCAGCTGCAGGTGGTGGGCTTGGTGCTGCTGTCGGAAGGGACGTGAGCGATCCTCCGTAACACGTTGCAGTCGAGGACACGTTAGCAAGCGGGACGCCATGGTACAGGCTGCATTTTGTTAAATAGATGTCTTTGGGTCGTTACCTGATTTTCATTTTCTTTGTAATTTTTAGCCCACAGAGGTATGTGTGTGTCTTTGTCAATAATAAACATGCATCCTTTTGTAATCAGAAATCTTGCGAGGATGAGACGAGGTGGCTGTGGTCACAGACAGCTTCCACAGGCGGAAAGTCGCCGGGTGCTCTGTCATCAGGGTAGGTCCTCTCTCATGGGTCCTGAGTGCCAGCGCAGCCTTCCGAAGACAGTTCTATCTGTTCCACCCCTGCTAAGAAGCATTCTCTTTTCAGTCTGAAATTGTCCCTCCAGCTGGCTCTCCCTCTGTGCTAGCGTGAGAGCCCCAGAATGGTCCCTGCTCCATGTCCCACCCTCTGGGCACCATCACAGCTGGCTCTCCCTCTGTCCTTCTTTCCCTTCCCTGGTGGAGGTTTGACCATGGCCTCATCCCCTCCTTGTGGGACGATGGCTCAGCCCACTGCGGTTCCTACTTCTTCTTGAGTTTATAGAGCCTTTATTAGCTGCATCCTGGCATGAAATGAAGAGATGAACTCTTTTTTGCTATTTTTACACTCATCATTATTATTATTTTGCTTTGCCAACAACATTGTAAATTCCTTGAGTGTAGGAGCTGGTCTTGCACCCCCACATCTCATTTAGCTCCTAGCACGGTGCCTTGGCTTAGACAAGAGGTGCACACAGTAATTGCAGGCAGGGTTGTAGGAAGCAGTGCTGCCTTCTATTCTTGCAGCCTGCCGGGGCTTTCTCCATTAGTGCGACCTGAACGCTCAACTGCTTCTCCTTCCGAGCCTTTTTCTTTTTTAATTGAGACATTTGTTTAAAGATAAAGGGGAATCCAGACTGTTACTCGGTGGTTCTGTGTAGAAGATAAGCAGATGAGTACCCATCTCAGAGAACAAAGGGGGATGCACTAGGTGGAATCCTCTCGAAACCCACCATGAGGGGGATGTTTCCCTCCACTTTAATAACGAATCTCTCTAACCTAGGCGGGGGCCTGTTAATAAAGGTCTCGATTGAATGAGTTCTATATCTCAGGGTAGATTTAGGGCATTGAGTCTTTGGAAAAGACTTTTGACCTCTCTAAGTCCCAGTTCTCCTTACCTTGAACGTTGTATTTCAAGAATGTTTTAAACATAAAGGAGTCGCAAGTATGGTAGAGAACGCTCGGGCATACCCTTCCCTCCAATTCACCGATTGTCTCACAGATGCCTTCCTGGTGCTCATATTTGATCAATGGCAGCCGATGATTGTTCCTTCCTCTTTCTGGACCCTTTGTCCCCACAGGCTCTCTGTGTGGGAATCTACTAGAGGGATGGGGGCAGGTGGGAACAGGTGAGGTGTGACCTAGTTGCTGGTCAGCCTTTGAGCTGAGCTACCTCTTGCAGTCCATGAGGGGGACAGCAAGGCAGGTGAGTGGCATCCAGGCCAAAGCTGCCAGACTAGAAAGGCCCCCAGCCTCCGGGGCTCCTGTTCTTCCCAGCCTGTGTACCCCTATTCCTTCCTGTCCAGGCTCTGGGGTGAGTTGGGAGGCAGTGCTTCTTGGTTATGAACTGGCTTATCCCCATCCCACTGTCCTGTTCTGCTGTTCTCTCTCCAGCTTCCTTTCAATCCTCATCAGAGGTGACATTTGAGGAAGTGATCTGGCTGCCATGCATGGGATGGGGGCCCTGTTGGAAAGTAGAAAGAATGCGGGACTTACCCTAGAGGTCCTGCTGGATCAGCCTGGGCCCTTCAGTTACCATAGGTCTGCTTCCATTCATGCTGGGGAGCACTCACGCCTGTGCAAGCACTGCCTGTGGAAGTTCTGCTGAATCCCTGCCAGGTGTTCTGTGACAGGAATCCAGGCTTGAGGCCGTTCAAGTCCAAACCAAAGGATGGGGCACAGGCAGGATTCTGGCAACAGGGCTCAAGAGCTCTTGCTTGTTTTACAAAATATTTCTTTACATTAAGTATAACAAACCTACTGCAGTGAATGACTTAAGGACATGAATTGGGCATGAGAGTGCGAGGTGGATGTTCACGCATGTCAGTGCCCCCATAGCCACCACCAAGACCTGCATCTTAAACAGGCCCAGCACCCAGTGGCTCTTCCCTGTGCTTCAGCCAGTGCAGACCCTGCCCCCTCTCTGACTTCCCCAGCCATGGAGACGTTTGTTCTTAAACTTCCTGTCATTGGAATCACACTCTATGCAATCTTGCATCTGACTTCTTTCATTCAGCATTATGTCTGCGAAATTTATTTTTGTCGGTAGCAATTTTTACTGATGCCTTGTGTCATTACATTGTGTGACTCTACCCCAGATTACTTTCTGTCCTATCCTTGATGGGCACTGGGGTTAGTTCCAGTAGTAGGCTCTGAAGACTGCTTTCGGGCATCATTTTTGTAGTTCGTTACCAGCAGTAGGCTTTGCAGGCCCAGTGCCAGGGACGTTTTGGTTCCTGTTTTCTGATGGGTACTTGTGGTTACTCTCTGGGCTGTGGACCCAGGGCTGGGTCCAGGGGCATGGCCTTCCGCTGCAGCATGGTTCACCAGTTTTTCTAGGAGGTACCAATCTACATTCCCACAGACCATGCGGGGGAGTCCTGCTTTAGAAATCCTTGCTAACACCTTGCATTGTCAGGGAACCTGCTGTTATAACAAGCACCCTTGTTGATCTTAATGCACACTCATATTTGAGACCCGCTGGGTGCAGTGACAACAGGAATGGAAAGAATGATTTAGGAGGGAGAGAAACTGTAAGGAAAGAAACTAAAGAATCTGTGCTCATGTGTGTTGTGTACATACACGTAGGAGGAAGGGGAGGAGAAACATACCAGAAGGAGAAGAGCCCTGGTTCTGAGAGGTGGGGTGCAAAGGGTGAGGTGCAGAGAGTGGGGGTGCCAAACCTTCCAAGGGAGAAAAAGTCCGTGCAGCCAAGGGAGAGGCACAGAGCAAATCTGGAAGAGCAGTCAGCTGCAGGAGTGACACGGGTGGGATGTCCTCACTCTTGGGTTGGGGCGGCAGGGGAGGCCGAGCAGATGGCCCAGGAGGAGGGCTGTGGGGGCAGAACAGATGTGGGAAAAGGCTGGAGGGAGAGGGTATGGGCACAGGGAAGCCAGTCCCCCCAGCTCAGGCCTGGCTCCACCTCCTGTTTTGGTCTGTGTGTTCAGGCCTTGTGGCTGCAGTGCTTCGTTGCCTTCCAGATAACACTGTAGGGGGTTTCAAAACAGGAAAGTGTTTTCCCTAATCTCTCTGCCCAGAGATGCCTGTTACTGACTTTCTGATCTGTTTCCTCCAGTCCTGTTTTTGTGTGCATATAATTTATTTGTATGTATTTTGAATATGTAAATACATTTGTATTTCTAAGTGGAATTAAGCTCTGAGTTTAGACTGAGCTGCGACTTTCTCACAGCTTAGGTTGTATTTATCTCCTGGGTGGCATCTGCCTGGGACCTGTGTGCCCACCTCCCAGGCTCATGCAAGGCACAGGCCACACGTGCACAGCAAGTGGCCTAGCCCGAGGGCTCTTTCACATAGTCAGGCTCTGTCTGGGTAGCTAAGGACTAGACTGACTTCTAGTTGAGGGAGTAGATTTTTAAAACTTTTTAAAAGAAGTTTTCTCTCTCTCTTTTAAAATAAAAACATTTTTTAAAAAACTTATTGATTTTAAGATCAGAGAGGGAAAAAGAGAGAGAGAAAAATATCAACATCGATTTGTCTTTTCTATTTTAGATTCATTCATTGGTTAATTCTTGTATGTGCCCTGACTAGGGATTGAACCTGCAATAACCTTGGCATATTGGGGCTACTTTCTAACCCGCTGAGCTACCCTGCCAGGTAGCTCACTGATTTTAGAGAGAGGCGAAGAGAGGGAGAGAGAGAGGGAGAGAAACATAGATCATTTGCCTCTTGCACACACCCGGACTGGGGACTGAACCCACAATCCAGGCATGTGCCTTGACTAAGTGTCAAACCCATGGCCTTTCAGTTTATGGGACGACACTCCAACCAACTGAGCCACACCAGCCAGAGCCCAGGGCTGATTTTTAAAAGCTTTTATCAGTTACTGCCCTCCAGAGGCCCAGGCTCCTTCAGGCCGAAGGGGAACTTGCAGTTGCCCTGACGCAGAGTGCGTGGTCGCTCACTCCCTGTGTGGCAGCCCAGATGGCCTCCCTGGGGAGCACTCTTGGAGATAAACCTCTTCTAGGCTCCTCTGCACAGTCGTCCTGCATGCTTGACATGAGCGCTTTACTTACCACCTTGTTAACTCTTCATCAGACCTTTCCCAAACACTCGCAGAAGTGGAATTAATAGAAAAGTGTCTCCCAGTTACTTCCAGAGTTAGCAGCGTATGGCCACGGTTTTGTCTGTCACTCCTCACCTCTTCCCTAAACCTCATCCTGGACACCCTGTGATTTCAAGTGCAGAGCTCTAAGAGACAGAACTTACCTCCTCTCCCCAAATACCACAGACTCATGTGAGATAAGCCTTTTATGAAATCGTTGGGTTGGCAGAGAACATCCTTCCCACGTGGCTGCATGGTGGTGAGTGGGACATGACTGGGGCTGGATCTGGGGGAAGCCAGAGTGGTTCCAGGACTGGAGCCCAGCGGCCAGTGCCTGGACAGGGTCCAGAGGCCTCTCTAGCCCTGGCCGGGTAGTTCAGTTGTTTGGAGTGTTGTCCCCGTACACCAAAAGGTTGCGGGTTCAATCCCTAGTTGGAGCACATACAGGAGGCTTCTCTCTCACATCGATGTTTCTCCTTTTCTTTCTCTTTCCTCCTTCCTCTTTCTCTAAAATAAACAAACAGATCCTTGGGTGAGGACTAAGAAACAGAAAAGAGGCCTCTGCAGCTTTCCCGGTTCTGTTGAGACCAGACTTCAGAGAAGCTTGCGCAGTGTCCTGAACTCGCTCGAATAACAGCATGCCCTTTACGGGCAGTGGTGTTTCCTGTAGGCCTGGTTTTTCCAGTGGTCTAGTTTACTGGGAATGGAGAAGTCTTGAGAGCAGAAATTGGACCACCAAATCAAACAAAGCGAGAGTAATTGTGAAGAGAAAGTGTCTAAGTTTCTTGTGTTTGTATGATTAAAAAGTCTATTTCTGCAAGACTGAAATACCCCTTCCTACATGTAGGTGGATGGCTAACTTCTGAAATCCTGTTGAAAAACACTTTGATGTTTGTTTAGAAAGTCAGAGAACCAGAATGCAGAAGCGTGCTAACGGAGAAAAGGAAGAAGCCGCAGCCTCGGGTGGAGTCGGACCCGCGTGTTTCTCGCAGCTGGAAGGTCGAGAAGGCTCCTTCCGTGTCTGAGCCAGATGCTTGCTCTGGTTACTTTTGGTGACTGGGCAGCCCGAGTCTCATCTTTTCCTGCCTCGCAGATGAAACCGCCTGGGGCACTGGTCCAGTAAACCACTCCCTGTTGCCAAGCGGTGGCAGGCCGGAGGAGGTGCACGAGGCTGCTCCGTAGCCATCTGTGGACCTGGCAAAGGTCGCCTGACGAGTGAACAGGCCTGCATTGACAGAGGGCAGGGAGGGGGTCTTTCCAGCTGTGGGGACGGTGAGGCACCTCTCGTGTGTGGGGATGGTGGGGGCACTGCTTTGCCAGCGCCTCTCTGACTGTGCTCAGACTGAGCGGCCCCTGGGAGAACTGGAATGAATGTGTGGCCAGCTGTTCGGCTGTTCCGGACGCTCCTGGAGATCAGAATTGCTGATGGAATGGAAGCTCCCTGTCTCTCTGGGCAGAGTAAGGAAGTTTGGGTAGGTGAGGGGGACTCCTCTTTCATAGCTGGCGTGCGTTCAGTGTTTCTCTGTGGCCGAGTCTGTGGCACACTTTTCGGGTGAGTTTTGTCATTTAACTTCTGATTACTTTTTATCTTAACGAAATGATATACGCACATGAATTTTTAAAGTCAAGGAACGATGCAGGACTTACGAGGAGCTGTGGTGGCTCCCTCCGCACTGCGTCGTCCGCGTGCCTCTCGGCTCTTTCTCCCGGCACGTGCCTGTGGCTCTAAGTGATGCGCACGAGTATTCCCTTGAGTCATCCCGTTTGTGAGTTTTATGAATTATCTGCTGACTTTCTGTACAGCTCCCATCACACAGCTGTTACCTCTGCTTCTGCCTCGGCCCACCCGTGTTTTACCTTCTGGGTCGATGGGTAAGGAATGCGGATGCTTTGTGCCTGCACAAGTGAGTCACAGAGGAGCGTAGTGGCATTCAGGGATCGTTTGTTTTTTCCTCCTAGAAAAAAAATTACCTCGTTTTCCGTGTACCTGTGGCTACCTCTTCCCATACCTTCTTGTAGCCTCTGGGCACAATTGTCTTGTGCTCAGTGCCTCCAGGCTGTTCATTCGGGCTTTTCCCCTGGACTTCCCTGCCAAGCAGTGGCCAGCGGCATGGGGAGGACAGGCCTCAGCGTGCTTGTCCCTCAGTTGCACGGCTACACGGCTCTGGTGTTGCATCTGCTCTTCTGGATCCAGCTGGGACAGCGCTCTAACCAGCTGAGCTACCAGCTGAGCTATCCGGCCAGGGGTAGAGATTTTCTCAATTTTGTCTCTGACTTTCCACCGGTAATGTGCTTTTATTTGTGAGAATACTTTGTTTTTATAATCTGACTTCTCCTGTTTTATAGCATCCTGTTCTTGTTAAATAGATGCAATGTCTTATCTATATTTTCTTCTTTCTGCTGAGCTTCTGATAGCTCCAAATAACATTTCTCATGGGGGGTCTTTTTAAAAAGATTTTCTTTATTTATTTTTGGAGAGAGGGGAAGGAGGTAGAAAAGAGAGG
The DNA here is from genome assembly GCA_007922815.1 of Macrotus californicus. Taxonomy (NCBI): domain Eukaryota; kingdom Metazoa; phylum Chordata; class Mammalia; order Chiroptera; family Phyllostomidae; genus Macrotus; species Macrotus californicus. The sequence goes on along the minus strand of VMDR010000880.1, from coordinate 81,652 downwards.
GAGAGAAATATCCATGTGCAAGAGATGCATCGTTCAGTTGTCTCTCGCACGCCCCCAACTGGGGACCTGGCCCGCAACCCAGGCATGTGCCCTGACCAGGAATCAAACCACGACCTTCTGGCCTGCAGGACAATGCCCAACCCACTGAGCCACACCAGTCAGGGCACGAAGGGTCTTTATCTGCCACACTGGGGTGTCTGGGAGCCCTTGGTTGGCTTCTTACTCCAAGAGGGGAGCACTGTGTAGGTGAGTGGACACTGCACACCTGGGCTTGTCCACTGGGAGGTTTACTAGTGGCTCCTGCAGCTTCACGTTCTCTGAGTCTTTCTTCTGGAGTGTGGTCTTCCAAATGCAGGGCTGAGGGTGAAGGCCTGGGGCCCACATGCTGGGCACTGTGCTGGAGGGGGCTGCAGGCAGTTGGGTGGGTCTCAGCAGTTATTGTGGATCTAGTCAGTCAGATGGGCATGCAGTCCGCCTCTTTCATTATTCTTCCCATGCCTTTTTAGCTGGGTGGGTTGACCCTCTAGTCCAGTGACTCTCCATTCCGTGCTTTTCCAGAGAATACAATCCTCTCTAGTGGCTTCCTGATATGGGATGGTCACACAGCAGTGCAAGTCGGGGCGGGCACGTAGGGGCGGCTTTCACCCAGGAACCCTCCCGTTCACCCATGGTCCCAAGCATATGGCACTCCCCATTGTTGTTCTGAGCCATGTGAATATGCAGGCTGTCATTTGGTTGTCTCTCAGCCACGCTTTCTTGGTTGGCTTGCTGTGTCCATCACCACTCACTTGGCCATCAGCCCTCCAGCCTCCAGAAATGTTGGTGCCACCCCTCCCATTCTTCCCATCTTTGTGGGTTTGTGTTAGAGAAAAACAAAATCCTTTTTTTCCCTGTGATTTTAGTGTTGTTTTGGGGTCAATGAAAATTAGATGTGTGGGTTCAGTTCCTCATTCAAACCTGGAGGTTATATCTCATTTGACTTGACTTTAAAAATGAAGTTGTTGTGGGGAGTGTGTTTATTTGGATGGTGACTTAAGCCAGCTCCGTTTAAGTCTCGCCCCCCATACAACCCTGCTCCTCCACAGACGGGGCTCCTCCTTTCCGAGGGCCGGAACGTGACATTTGGGATCGTGTTTTTCATTCCAACTGATCCCTTATCTTTCTGCTCTCCAGATACATTCCTGATTTAAAAAAAATTGGCACCCAAAATAGTATAATATTTTGGAGGAACAAGCCAAAATTATGGTGAAAAGTAGGTCCTTTCTGAATTGAAAATATGAAACCCATAGATGTGACAAGAATCAGGCCAGGCTGTGTCTCCCTCCCAGCACCCGTGTGGTCTGCTTTCCTTCCAGCCTGTCCTCACTTCCTGACCCTCTGTCCTCACTTCCTGACCCTCTTCCTGAAGGCAGGCTCGCAGAGTCCTTGGTGCTAGAGCTGGGCACAAGTTTTGGGGCTGTCCTCATCCTTGTGCCCAGCTGACATTTAGGGAGGGGGGCAGTTCTTTTTCATGCTGGCCTGAACTGTGCCTTACAGAGCATCCCACAGACGCTGGGAGTGCGCCCTCAAACATTCAGGCCACTGCACAGGCCGCGGGTGTGGGTGGGATGGGCACTTCCCTGAGCACCCTGGCAGGGACGTATGGCTGCCAGAGACTAACCCCTCAAACATCAGGGCTGGGCTCTGGTAGCGGAGGGCCTGGATTATCGGGGCATGTGTTCCCGTTTCTCTGGTGGATGGCTGGTGAAAGTGCAGTAGACATCTTTTTTAATCGGGCAAAATCTTTTTCCCTCCGTGGGGTCTACTTTCTGTAATGTGCTTAGGAAAGCCTTCCTCACCCCACTGTTGTATAACTGCTGTTTTAGGGTTGGGGCTTTTACACACGCAGGGTCACACACACGAGCTTCCAGCTCCTGTCCCATTAGCAGGTAGGTGGCAGTTCACCAGGAGGCTTCTCTTGGGGCGTGGGGTGGTGCTGTCGAACATTCCTGCCCTACTCGGGCTTTGTGAGTTGAGCGTGTTGTGGTTCTCAAACCAGAAGTTTCCCCAGGGCTGAGTGAAAGTCCTTCACACTGATGGACTGGCAGATGGGGTCCTGTGCACCTGAGGTCAGAGGGTGAGGCGCGGTGAAGCAGAGCAGGCCGTGCTGAGGCCGGGCCCATCCTCACATCCTGGCCCCTTCTGTACCCCTCCCTCCATCGGGTCACAGCCTTTTCAGAGCTCCTTAATGAAGAAGTCGCACCTGGGGAGTGGAGTGCCTCTTCCAAGACTAGAGTGGGCCAGTGGCCAGGCTGGAATTTGAGCCACAGTCTGCATGGTTCCAGAGCTCAGGCCCACCCTCCTCTGTCTACTCCCTGCCAGGTCCAGCTGCCCAGCGCTTTCGCCCACCCTGCCACATGCCTTTCCCCGCTCACTCTGGCCTCTGCAGTCTGGATGTGCTTGTTCGAGGCCTGGTTTCCCCTGTGCCTGCCACTCTTGATTCTCAGGTTCTGCACCTCATATTTCATTAAAATACATGGCATTAACCAGTTCTTATGTCTGAGATTGCAGGGTGTTTTCCTGGTGTGTCACTGCCTTCTGCCCCGGCAGGATCTAGACAGTAAGGGCCTCCTCTGGTCCCTAGAGGGAGAGCTCACAGGGTCTGTGTGATGGGTCAGGTCCTCCCTCAGCAGGCTCTGGTTTGAGCCAGACCCCGTGGAACCCTGCCTGCGCAGGCACAGCTGTGGCAAAGGAAGAAGCCGACCGAGGGAGCTGGCGGAGCCTGGGCCGCAACGAGAGCGGTGCGCTCTGAGCCTGTGTCAGCCCCTCCATTCATTTTCTCAGAGGGCTGCTCCGGCCTGGGCAGACAGAGCTGTTACGGTCCTGACGCCTCCCTGGCAGCTCTGGGCTTGGTGGTGGCTGCTTTGGTGTTGGGACTATGGCAGGATGGCCATTTAGGGTTTGCCTCTGTGAGCCGACACCAGTTTTGCTCTCTGGCCCACGCCAGCTGGGCGGCACAAAGCTGGGGCCTGCTTGTGTGGGGTGGAGCGCACCGCAACCCGTTGGCTCTTCTCAGTTGTGTCTCAGGCTGTAACCTCTGCTCTGCTCTGTTTGGGGCCCTCTCCTTGTTGGATGGTAGGACACCTTTGTTTAGGGACAGTGGCTGGAAGGGGTTGGTTTTCTGGAGGCGGAGGCTGAGGAGTGGCCATTCAGGTCCAGCTGCTCCGCAGGCCTTCTGGAACATCAGCAAAGCCCACCTTGGGGAGAATGGAGGGGCTTTGGCAAGCAACCGGTTCTTCCTCTGTGTGGGGTACTCCCAGCGTGGGCCTGGGGCCTGACGACAGCCTCACACAGTGGACGCATTAGGTCCAGAGTGCAAAGGAGGGACACCGTACCCAGGCAGGGGGATGAGACGTGGTGTGGTGGGCAGCCGGACCCTGGCTGTGGACGGATGCCTCCGGCACAAGGCTGAGATGACTGGATGGGAAAGGACAGGCCCTCCTCTCGGGGGAAAATGTAAGGTACTAACAGAGAGCGTAGCAGCCTGGTTCCTTCTTTGTCTTATCTTCTGTTATGGAGCCTGATCTGCAGACTAGAAACAGGAGCAAAAACATTGTTAAAAATATGGTTTGCAGACCTGAAAACATTGCTCAGAGCACCTGTTTATTCTTCAGCCAACAGACACGCAGAGCCTGTGTGGGCAGCCTCTGCGTGCAGCAGTGGGAGGGACAAGGGCATGACACGGGCACGGTGCTGCCACACAGGCCCGGTGCCTGGCCAAGGAGCGGCCCTTCCTCCTCGGCTCTGTACTGGCACAGCTCCTTTCATGGCTCGTGGGAGAGCTGGACATTCATCCCAGTTCCGTTTACTGTTGTTAAGGTCTGTGTTCCAGCTTGTCAAGATGTTCCTGTGTCTGCCCGGGCCGGCGGCTCAGTGGGTTGGAGCATTGTCCCGAACACAAAAAGGTGTGGGTTCAATTCCCAGTCAGGGCACACACCTGGGTTGCAGGCTCAGTTCCTGGTCAGGGCACGGACCTGGGTTGTGTGTTTGATCCCCAGTTGGGGGACTTCCCGGAGGTAGTCAGCCGGTGCTTTCTCTCTCACACCAATGTTTCTCTCTCCCGCCCTCTCTCCATCTGCCCCCCCTTCCCTCCCTTCCTCCTTCTAAGCATATCTTCGAGTGAGCATTAAAATTTTTTTTAAGAAAGGAAGATATGCCTGTTTCCGCCCTCCAGTGTTGTCGATGCTCTTCCGGCTGAGTCACTAACAGCTGGTGCCTGTGCCATCCGTGTCATTTGTGACGTTGCCCTGAGCGGGATGGGACAGGGCTCCTCCAGCAGATCCCCTGGTGTCTGGTATCTTTGGGCCTGCTGAGGTCCCACACACACCTAAAAGCTATTACAGTAAACCAGTGTCTGTGTGTGACCTTTGTGGATGTGCCAGGTGTCATTGCTCTGGTCAGGATGCACAGTGTCTGGCCCTGGCTGGTGTGGCTCAGTGGGTTGGGCGTCATCCCTTGGACTGAAGGGTCATCGGTTCAGTTCTCTGTCAGGGCACATGCCTGGGTTGCAGGACAGGTCCCCGGTTGGAGGCGTGTGAAAGGCAACCAATTGATGTTTCTGTCCTTCTCTATCTGCCTCTCTTCCCCTCTGTCTAAAAATAAATAAAGTCTCTCAAAAATGCACTGTGTCTGTGGGGCCTATTAGTCTGCTGACCCTGTAAAAGATGGCCAGCCAGTAGCTCAGGGGGACAGCTTTTAGCCAGCCAGGAGCCTGGTGCAGCCCTTGGAGGTAGCTGCTCTTGGGCAAAGAGCCCATCTGTGTAACCACATCTCCCTTTCAGAGATCTCAGCATCCCTCTCTGCCTCTCTGTGCTTCACACAGTGGCTCCTGGCTCCACCTGCTACCCATGGCCTCCACACTCCCCACCTGTTCAGCCTCCAGGCTCTCCTGCTGACCAGCAAGTGCCCTCTTGCCATGTCCACTGCTCTGCTCTGGGTCACCCTGTTAGGCCCTGGCTCTGTGGCAGGGTTTGCCTCACACTGCTGTCAGAAGGTAGCAAGGGGAACAGGTACTCTCCTGGGGGGCACAGGTGAGGCACCCTTCTGAAGACAGGTCTTCTCAGTCACATCTCTTGTCAGAAGTGCTTAGTGACCTAGAGCCTACCAGGTGACATTTCTGTTTTCTTTTTTTTTTTGAAAAAGGGATGCAAACCACTCTCTAAGTGAGAGAGTGCTTAGGGCTTGTGTGGCCGCTCTCTCAGAGAGAGAGAGAGAGAGAGTATGGGCAAGAGAGGGCCAGAGAGAGGGCTAGGGAGAGGGCGAGAGAGTGTGAGAGAGGCCCAGAGCGGGCCCGAGAGTGTGAGAGAGAGCTGGCCTGCGTGACATTTCTCAATGTCCATGTGAGGAGGACTTGCCTCATATGGGTACCGAGTCCTCCTGGCCTGCCAGCCTCACTTCCCTGTGCGTTGGATCTTGAGATTTCTCTCTGCATCATTCCTCTCACCTCTCTCTTGTGGTCTGGTCATACATCCCCTTGTGCATGCGTGTGCTCCACCTTAGGGGCTTTGCTAGCAGGAACCGGTGCTACCTCCTGTGCAGGCTTGAGGAAGCAGACAGAGGGCAGGGGCCCTAAACTCACCTGTGTTGGCTGAGTGATCCAGGAGTGTGGTGGGTCAGTGTCACTTGATTTTTCTTTATACATTAATGCAGATTTGTCCAACTCTTAGCATTTGGCCTCCTTTCTGCGGTTTCTTTAAGAATCACAAATCTGGTCCTGCAGCCCCATGTGCACACTCTTTCAGTAGTCTGGGGTTTCTTTGTTTGGAATGGTCAGAAGGCTTTCTAGCACCAGCTGGACTGGGCTTGTTTAATTCACTGGGGGAGGCAGCAGAACCCTGACCTGTTTGTTCATTTGTTACCGGCAGTCCCGGAGCTGGGGAGATGGGTGCGGAGACCTGTTCTGTGGGGAAGAAAACAGTCTGTGAGCAGAGGGGTCAGGCCTCGGGCCCCAGGCCTGAGGTGCCCCTTTCCTTTCTAACAAATGCACGTGTGTTCCCATCTGTGTGTGTGTGCATGCAGACGTGGGTGCCGCCATTCCAAGGGAGCCCAAGCCTAGCTAATGTGCATGGCTCTACCCCAGCAGAGCACTGACCTGATGAAAGTGTGGGATAGAGTTTCATATTTTATTGTATGTGTATCGGCAAATGTGCTTTCAAGACAATTTCCTCGTGTGTGGTCTGTCTCCTGGCTTCCATCTGGAGGACCTGCACATCCCCCCTTTGCTTTGGGGGACTGAGAGATGACTTGTCAGAGAAGGAGAGCGGAGCTGGGATCCCATTGCTTTTAATGACAGAGTCGGGTGGGGACCAAGGCCATTCAGAGAGCAGGAAATAGAGGCTGGGCCACTCAGCCTTCTAATGTGAACTTGATTTTGTACTGGTTGTGAGTTATCCCTAGGCCCTGGCCCCTCTGCCCTCGTGCTGGTAGTGGCTGTTCTGTTTCGTGGGGACCACCTTTCCTGTTCCTTCCTTCTTGTGACCCTGCCCTCTTATCCCCTTGCTCAGCCACCTTTCATTGCTTTGCTGAGCATCCCTCTTTTGTTGCTTCTCCTGAACCTCAGTGAGACTGGTGTGCTGGGGCACAGGCCCCTCCCACCCAGGGGCAGTTGCTGTGCAAGGCCTTCTGGCCAGGAACCCCGTAGGAGCAGACTCATAGGTGTGTCAACATCTCTCCTTTTTTTTGTCTTTCAGCGAGGATGCCATGAGAAAAGCCGGTGTGGCCCATAGTAAGTCCAGCAAGGAAATGGAGAGCCATGTATTCCTGAAGGCCAAGACCCGGGTAAGACCCTACTGGGCGGAGCCCATGGCAGAGAGACTCAGGAAAGGCAGGGTGTGATGTAGATTCTGGAAGCCCCTCTGCCTGGGGAGTGGGGGTAGGGTGGCTGTTCAGTGATTGGCCACAGGCACTATCAGCTTTGCCTGCAGCACTCTGTGGGTCTTTCCTCATGTCCATGATGTAGGTACAGGGAGGTTACTGGCTGGACTCCCAGGATGCAGGCCCAGCATCTGACCCCAGACCTCACTACAAACAACCTCCATTCGTGGTTGGCGCCCACGAATCCTGTAGGGCGTTCACTCAGGCCCCAGCTGCTCCTGTAGAGAGATGAGCGCTCTGAGTAAGACCTGGCTCTTGCCTCAGCATCAGCTGTACCAGAGGGTCTTCACCTAAGCCCTACAGGGCCCTGACATGTGGACCCAGAAGAGTTCCTGTCCCCTTTTGTTAAGGGATGAAGGTGGCGCTAGTGGAGATTGAGGCCTTGATCAAGGAAGCAGGCAGAGAAGTATCACTGGTGGAGTAGCTGGGGAGGGTTTCCGATCCGTGAGCACCCACCCTGGGCTGACCACCTCCTTCCATACGTGCACTTTCCCTGGGGCGGAGCTGTTTTAGTAGAAATGAAGCAGAAGGGGCCAGGCTGCTTGTCTAAGGTTGCCCAGCTTGTGCAAGGTGGGACTAACGCCTGGGGCTTTGTCCTGCACCCCACCTGCCCTGTCCTCCTTGTGCTGGGCTGGCCAAAAAGTCTGTTATGTTTCTTTCCGTAAAATAAAAGACACGTTCTTCATTTTCACCAACAACTTTCTTGATTTGGATATTTTGAGTATGTCGGCTATCTGCCGCTAGTGGGTAGAGGCCGGGGTGCTGCTAACCATCTTCCAATGCATAAGACAGCTCCAGAGCAAAGAACTAGTTGGCCACAATGTCAATAGTGCCGAGAAACTTTGCAAACTTTTGACACGTTTGATCAGTCACAGCACCTTTTCCAAACACTGCACAAATCATTTTTTGCATCTCAGTTCTGTTTTTACCTTTCTTGAAATAATAAAGCGTAATATGCCAAAAATGTTGCTTATTATCTTCAGTATTAAAATGGCTACACAAAAATTTACCCATTTTGATCATTTTTTTTAAATGCACGCTGATATGACAGCTGTCACAATACAGTCTAACAAAATTGTTTCAAATGAAGTTAAAGACAACTAAGCGCTACTAGAGCCATCGTCTGGAAAAAACTAAATGAACTTTTTGGCCACCCAATAGCTCCTGATCTCCAGTCCCCCCCTGACGCATCGGGCGTGCTCTGAGCACCTAGTGCCTGAGTGCCGTGTTGGAGCTGCTCCTGACCTCCAGTCTCGGTCCCCCCACCCCCACCCTGCGTCAGGCGTGCTCTGAGTGCTTGGTGCCTGAGTGCAGTGTTGGAGCCCTGAGATACACTTATGTGTCACAGATTCAAAGCAGGTGTTATTTATGGCCCCTGATTGGATACTGGTTGGATAAAGCAACTGGCGACTCACCTAGAGGTCAGTTGGGGAAATCTGAGCACGGTCTGTGTGCTGAGGTGAGGCGAACGTTTTGTGAAGTGGAAAGGTGGAGATGACTGGCTAGAAAAGGCAAGTTCCAGAACAGAAACCATCTGTACAGTTTGGAGTTAAAGGTCAGAGTGCATGAGTGTGTGTTTGTGAGCACATGTACGTGCAAGGGAGGGCTCTGTGCCCGGGGTATATATAATAAGCATTTTCTTCTTTTTTTTTCTATAACAACTTCATTGAGATCTACTTCAAATACTATACAATTTATCCATTTAAAGTGTGTGATTCAGCGGTCTTTAGGATACTCACAGAGTTGTTCTACCATCACTGCAGTCTAAATTTTAGAACATTTACTAAGAGAAATTCTATATCCAGCCCTGGCTGGTGTGGCTCAGTGGATTGAGTGCTGGCCTGCGAACCACAGGGTCGCCGGTTCGATTCCCAGTCAGGGCACGTGTCTGGGTTGTGGGCCAGGTCCCCAGTGGGGGGCGCGCGAGGCAACCACACATTGATGTTTCTCTCCCTCTCTTTCTCCCTCCTTTCCTCTCTCTAAAACTAAATAAATAAAATCTTTAAAAAAATAGAGAGAGAAACTCCATATCTATTCTGTTTCTCACCATTTTCCCTTGACCCTTAGCCCCAAGCAACCACTTACCTGCTTCTTGTTGCTATGAATTTGTCCTGAACTTTTCATAGAAATGCAATCATACGTTATATGGTTTTGTGACTGGTTTCTTTCACTTAGCATAATATTTTCAAGGCTCATTCTTAAACCATGTTGTGGCACGTACTTCATTCCTTGTAATTGCCAACTAACATTCTGTCGTGTGGATGTGCCACTTTCTGTGTACTCAGTTGATGGACATTTGGGTTGTTCCCACATTTTGGCCATTTTGAGTAATGCTGCTGTCGTCATTTGTGTACAGGTTTGCAATTTTATTTCTCTTGGGTATATATATGCTCAGGAGTGGAATTGCTGGGTCATACGGTAACTGTGTTTAACCTTTGGAGACACTCATTTTACATCCACATCAGCAGCGCGTGGGGTTCCCGCTCTTCCACTCCTGCTCAGCCCTTGTTCCTGTGTCTTTTTCGTTACAGCTCTCATAATGCGTGTGAAGGAGTGTGTCTTTGTGGTTTTGATTGGCACTCCTCTGGTGACCGATGACACGGAGCACCTTTTCACGTGCCGTCAGCCGTGTGCATATTTTCTTTGGAGACTTGTTGATTCACATCCTTTGCCCATTTTAAAGTTGGGTTCTTGGTCTTTTTATTGTTAGACTGTTAGAGTTCTGTATGCACTTTGGATACGAGTCTCTTATTAGATATATAATTTGCAAATATTTGGGGGATGGGATGATGTTTTTATTGTTTTTGTTCATCTGTATTATAATTAAAGGACCTTTGATGCGGGCTTACTGAGCGATGTCGACTTGTGCAGTGCCGCACTCGTTGGTTCAGTGTTGTCTGTCATATGTTGTTTCATCCGGAGCCACCCCAGAACATAGTGGCCTAAAGCAGTGAGTCATTTCTTCTGATTCTGTATGTCAGGAATTGGGGCAGTCGGAGTTGCCTGTCCGCCCCTCTGCTGGTCTCATTTGTGACCTCTTGCGTAGCTGCATCCAGCTGGCAGCTGTGTTGGGCCAGATGGTCCATAAGGCTCTCCTCCCGGGTCTGCACATTGGTTTTCCCTCCATGTAGTGTCTCCAGCGGCGCAGCCTGGGCTTCTGGCCGCATGGCAACTGCCTTCCAAGGAGTAGGAAGTGGAGGCTGCCTGTCCTCAGAAGTCCTAGAACATTGCCCGGATGCAGCAGGCCTGAAGGCCAGTGCAGACTCAGGGGAGTGGGAATCACCTCCACCTTTTGGTGTGAGCAGTGGCACGTGGGTACAAAGAGACCAGTGATTGTCAGCGGCCAGTCCCTCTTGGAGATTGGCTGCCATGGAGACTCATGGCAGTGGGGAAGTAAGCCTGATATCCAAAGGGAGCATCCGGCAGGCAGCACCTCCCTCACCGTCTTAGCCTTTGCCCCCTGCAGCCCACACACTGGACCTTAGCAGTTTTGCTCCCGCGTCCTTTGTTTGAGCTGGTTCTGTTGTGAATCCCTAACTCCAAGACGAGGCCCTGTTTGGGAGAGACACACTTATAAGAGGTGTTGGAATCTCCTGTCTTTCTGACAGTGACAGACACCCCGCTTAGGCACTGTGGTCTGGTGCCCAGCCTTTCACCACTGCGTGAGTGGCTCCGGGAGCCGCACACTAGTCGATGCGGCCCTTCATCACAGGTGGGAATTGGGAGGACTGTCTAGGTCAGGTGGCTCCTGGCGTGCTTGTTACCTGCAACCCCATTAGAGTGACTGTGAAAGAATTTAAAAGGTGGGACCCCAGGGTAGGGAAAAGGGTGGGGAAGAGTGATTTCTCTGTTTTTCTGGACTTCAGGAGGGGCTGGGAGGTGGAGGAGGCCATAGAAAAGGGGCTGACCTAACTTGGAACTCTGGCAAGCTGGTGGGTCCACAAGTGTTCGTTCTGAAGGAAAATGTGCTAATGGGCTGCCCAGGGCAAGGAAAACCTTGAGTACACTTGTCTGAAAGAATTCACCAAATTGCCTGGTGTAGGCTCTTACTTCCAGTGTGAATGTTACCAGCCCAAGGTAAAGCCCTCCCCACTTGTCATTGGCTGGCTCCCGGCCTAATGGCCAGACCCCATTTGTTCCCTCTGAAGTGATGTCCCCTTGCAAGACTCTTTTCTGTGTGCTTCACCTGTGTGAGCTCATCTGACTGCACGTCAGCCCTGTGAAGCAGGTACAGCAGATCTGTGGAGATGCGCAGTCCCCATCCTGGGTCTCCTGCAGAAGGGCGTGCTTGCAGCAGACCTGCAGCGCGCAGCCCCCAGTGGTTTCAGAGGGACCCAGCCTTTGCAAGAATTTCGGAGATGTGTTTAACCCGTAAGAAAGCCCTTGGCAGCAGTGAGACTTAATTGTGTCCTGTGCGCATTTCTCCTGTCAGGGGCCCACACCCCTTCTTCCCTCCCTCCCCCCAGGTCTCCTCACACTGGTCTGGTCCCAAGAGCCTCCACTGGTGGAGCAGCCTCAGCCAGGAGCCGATCATGCTGGCGCCCCTGCCCTGGGCCAGGGAACAGCGCTGGGACTGCCGCATGGTGGCATCTGCCCACCTGGCTCTGAGCCCTCACTCCTGGTTCTATGTGAAAGGCTTTGGGGACATGCTCCTGAGCCCCCTATACTGTATCTTGTGTTTTTGTAAAAGCATCTGGTTGCTTTTTAAACCTGCTTCCTCTTGTTTCACCTTTTATGGAAGTGGAGAAAACTCACAAATTCGTTTAAGGTACCGCCCATCTAAAAGGTGGTCCAAGGCCCTAACAAGACATCAGATACAGATTTTGACCTGGCAACTCCCAGTCCTTGTCACCTCATGCTTGGCCACCTTGTTCCCTGAGCTTCCTTTAGACAACCCCCCCCCCCCCCTTCCTTGCTGCTCACTCACCAAACTGCTGTCCGCCCAGAAGCAGCCTCCGCAGGTGGTCCAAACGCAGGAGCCCTGAACCAGTGACCTCTTCACTCCTCTCACATCATCTCTCCTGCTAGAAATCGGTAGTGTGGGCAACCTCCCCCTGTCCCTCACTCCAGCAGAGCCTCACTCTCCCTCTTTCTGTCCCCGCCTCCCTGGGTGTGCTTATCATCCCAGCTCTGCCTTTCCCCCGGGCCTTGCCCCCCCTCACGGTTTCCTCTGCTGTTTCCCCTGGCGGCAAAAAGTGATGGGGCAAAATCTGGGGATAGATGAGAGAGAGTAAAGATTCAGAAGGTGTACTTACAGTTTCACATTCACACGAGCCCCCTTTCATTTGATTCCCCTTCCCTGGAGGTGTTCTTACGACCGAGGCTCACTGTGTGTCCTGGGCTTGCAGGCATGTGTCTGGGGGCAGTTCTTCCACAGGTGCTGGGGCCGTGTCCTGGGCATGGTCTCGCCAGTCTGCGGCCCAGTGGCCCCTCACTGTCAGTGACGCAGGAGGAGGGTCATGTGAGCGGGACAAGGCTTTGCACCTTTGGGGCTGGCTGCCTTGGTGGGAGGATGGGCATTTTGAGAAGGGGAAGAAGGCTCAGCTCCTGCGCAATAAGATTCGAACTCAGACACCCCTTTGCTGACTACAGGACAAATCTACAGCAGTGATCTCCCCGGAACGCCCAGGAGTGGTGTCCTGGGTTGCAAGGAGTACAATTGGTGGAAGGCAGGCCCTGCTGGGCAGTTCCAGAAACACAGCAGCTGGGACAAAGAGGGCCCTCGGCAGTGGCCTTCACCTGCCACCCTTGAGTGACCCTGTGTCCCCTCCCTTGCCTGTGCAGTAAATTCAGATGAACACAGATCTCCAAAAGCACAGCCAGGGGCACACTTCCAGATTTGCATGTAAGTGTGACGTCAGCAGTGAAAAAGCAACAGGCTGGGTATTAAAAGCGAAAGTACTTCTATACAAATAGTGCAAAGACAAAAGCGACCCGCCCATGACCACTTCGGATAGTGCCTTGTGACCTTAAACAGTGCCTCGTCCCCACTGGCCCTACTTGTGACAAGGGGCGCGTGAGCTAGTGCTCGGCCTCGGGGTTCAGTGCTGACGGCTGGGAGGAAGGACCTGCAGTTCGAAGTCTCTCGGTACCCTCCTTGTTTTTCTGTTTCCTTGAGCCTGCCCTCGGCCTCCTGTAGCTGAGCCCTGACAGCCTCCCTCTGAGAGAGATTCCAGAGGAGGCCCAGCCCAGCAGCCGTTCAGGAAGAACCTTCAGCTGGGCGGCAGGGGGGTTGGAAGGGGCAGCACGGCAGGGGCTTTGTCTCTTCATCTTGGATTGAATTGCTTCCTGTTTTTACTTTTAGGATGAATACCTGTCTCTCGTGGCCAGGCTCATTATCCATTTTCGAGACATTCGTAAGTAAAATTTTATGTTTCTGGTTGTGATTGCTGATAGAGGCGACCGTGTCGTGCGCTAGAGACTTATTTGGCCCCAGTGCCTGATTCCGAATGTCTGTGCAGAAACGCCTGCTTTCTGGAAAGTTCTTCATTGCTTTGCATTTGATTCCATATTTCCCATATCCCCCCGTCCCCAGAGCCTCAGCCTCAAAAAGGCTGATTTTGGCATAATGCAAGTGTTAGCCTCAGCATGCTTTAAACTGGACTGCTGTTTTTGCTTGTCTGTTTAATCTCCTTTTTAGAAAGGACTGTTGCTTTTCTTTCTAGGTAGTCCTTCAGCAGTTTACCCTGGAATAGAAACTTCTTTCCCCAATAGGTGGTTTTATTGACCCACGGAGGCCTGACCTAAGTGTGTATTCCTGTCAGGCTGGCAGCTTCCGAGGCCAGCTCCCTCGGTCCTGCCTCTAGCTCCTTGCCGTGGTGAGGGACGCCCAGGTCCTGCCACATTCCACCTCCTCTGATTCCCTGGGTCCTACTGTGGCCCTGTCAGCCAGGCCTAGCAGTAGCCATGGCTCTTCAGAAGTAAGTGTCAGGGTCCTGGTGGTCTTCTGTGGAGACAGTCAGGGGTCCTGGATGGCTGCAGTCTCGAAAGGAAACGGGCTGGTGGGGCACGCTGTGGTTTCAGCCAGCAGCGCCTTCTGCCTGCCTGCAGCTGTGTTACCACAGGAAGCGGGCTCCTGACGGCCTGTCCTTGGAGCGTGCACTTGGTAGGTCTAGTGGCTGCTCCTCCAGTGGTGGAGGCAGCTGCAGATTCACCGTCAGTGATCCTGGGCTAGGCGAGAACCCCGGGCCCCTGTGTGGCCAGTAGAGTCTGCTCCTTTCCACACTGACTTTTTACCAGGACTGCCAGCCAGGTGCACCTCACTTGATTTCGTTTTTCTTCCTGCGTTTGGGAGGGTCCTGTGGGGTATAGAACAAGAGGGGACGGGAGTAGGAGCCTGGGGAATGAGCAGCCTGGATTAACCACCTGGTCTGTCCTGGCAAGGGACTCTGCCTGTTGGGGCTGAGCGGGCCTGTTCAGGAGGTGGCCCTGACGTGTTGGCACACACAGCCCTGTAGGTGAGGATGTCCACAGCTGTCTCAGAGGTTCTTCACAAGAGGGTGGAACTGGTGTCGCAGTTTCCCACCTGATACTGGGGCCATCTAGATTTGACATCACGCCTGCCTTGGCCAGCCTCAGTTTCCTCTAGAAAATGGAGGTGCTGCCTCACCAGCGTAGGGTGACGATGGAGAGGTCATGTTCTCAGCCCCATTCTGGATCCCTATGGCTTTCCTGTTTGTTGCTCAGGGCACGAGCGGCAACTACACAGACCTGGGAAGGAAGGAGAACTGGTGTAGGCCCAGGGTGCGTGAGCCTCTGCCTGGGCACTGTTCTCTGAGGCCTAGGTTGACCATGGGCAGTTCTGCACCCTCTTCCCCAAAGCCTCCTTGTGCATCTCTCTCTCTCTCCCCCTCTCCCCCGAACCCTCTCTCTCTCTCTCTCTCTCAAGCCCTGAGGTCTGTTTTACCTAGTTTCTAGGCAGGGTCAGCTCAGTTTTAGCAAATGACCTCTGGGCAAATGCCTGTAAAACTGACTTACTGTGGAAATATGTGGTTATGTAAAACTTTGTTTACTTTTTCTCTTTTAATATAGATAACAAGAAATCTCAAGCTTCTGTCAGTGGTAAGAGTTTTTCCTTTTTGAATTCGAATTTTCCCAACCTTGGCTCTGAGGCAGCAGGAATGAGATTGTGGAAGTCATGGGTGCCGAGGGCGAAGCTGCTACCAGAGGATGGAGTTCACAGAGAGAAGGCCTCCCGCTGGCCGTGAGCAGGGTGGAGCTGCACGCCGCGCTCCCCGTCCTCCTCTTCCTGAGCCTGTGGGATGAGGCTGCCCCATCGCATTTCACTTAAATACAGCTTTTGCGCAGCAAAAAGATGATAAAAACTCACATAGTTATTGAGTCATTATCTAAAATTTTGAGCTCTCTGGGAGAAAAGTACTATGGTATATTCAGTGTAATACCATATAGTAGTTCTTAAGAAAGAATTACCTTTCTTAAGTTACGAAGTTTCTTTATTAGTTAAAAATGATTACTTTTTATTTTTTAATTTCAAGACTTTATCACACATAAGGGAAACCCTGTTTGATGAGTCAGCCTTGGTCTCACTGACCGAGCTGCCAATGAAGGAATTTAGGTCCCAGATGGCCAAATAAACCCCAGCCTGTCAGGAAGGGGGCCGCCTACCGTATGTGTGTGTGCCAAACGCCCATGCTTGCCTCAGCTGAGCCAGCTGCACCTGACCGTGTGACCCTGTCTCCCCTCAGGGTTTTTTTGCATGTGTAGTGATTCTCAGCCCACCAGGGGCCTGGTGGGATCAGAGTACATGGCCAGGAGGACGTCTGGGCTCTCAGCATTAGAGCGAGGCTCCTTGGGCACCCAGTTCTGTAGCAAGGTGCCCAGGCCAGGCCACGCCTCTCTGCAGCTAGCCATTTGCCATGAGCCTGCACTCAGGAGGGCATCAGATTCCGGGTCCCAGTTCAGCATTCATCACAGAGCTGGGCCTGCAGACCTGGTGGACTTGGCAAGTGCCATGGTGCTCCTGGGCACAGCGTGGGCCTTTCCCTCGCACCTGCACTCACTCTGGTATGGTGGCCCTGGATGGTGGAGTGTGCCTGAGAACTGTTCCTCGGTGGGGTTCTGCAGATTAGCAGAGGTGGCCTCCTGGTGTGCAAGTAGAATGTGACCTCCCTGGAAAACATCTGCCTGCCCACCCTCCCCCAACCCCCCACCCGCCCCATGTTCTTGTTTACTTGGAGAAGGGCCTTTGTGTGCTCACACAGTGGGAAGGGTCCTATAGCCAGAAGGGGTGGGGGCCGCCACCTTCCCTGGAGGGCAAGTCTGTCGTCAATGTTAGGATCCTGATGCTGGCCCGACTAGGAGAGTGGGACACGCTTCCTGCCCTGGAGGGCTCTAGAAGCAGTAAAAAACACACAAGGCGTCCTGCCCCCTGGGGTGTGACAGCAGTTGGGGAGGCTTCCAGGACTCTGGCCTCTCACCAGTGGGGACTTTGAGGGAGTTGAGCCTGGAGGCCGCCAGGAAGTGTGTGCCCTGGGAGGTCTCATAGCCTTCAGAGCCTCACCGATCCCATGGATGCTTGTCCAAGACGTTGTGCCCCGTGTTCCCACAGACCCCATGAATGCACTTCAGAGCCTGACTGGCGGACCCACTGCAGGAGCAGCAGGAATCGGCATGCCTTCTCGGGGCCCAGGACAGTCCCTAGGCGGGATGGGAGGCCTTGGCGCCATGGGTCAACCGATGCCCCTGTCTGGGCAGCCGCCCCCCGGCACCTCAGGGATGGCCCCCCATGGCATGGCTGTTGTGTCTACGGCAACTCCACAGAGTGAGTACCGCGCCTCTCAGAGAACCTGCCGCTTTCTTTGGAGGCCACATGCATTTTATTCCTTTGCTTAAGATGGTACCCTGAAAGTCATGGAGAAGTTCCAAGAAGCTCTGTCGTTTTATCTTTGTTGGTATGGAGAGGAAAGTCTCCAAACCTTCTGTAAGCTACCAGCAGAGTTAAGTGACGCTGAGGCCCTCTTCGTACCCCTGGGCAGGCATGGAGGACTGAGAGGAGGTGGGGTGCCCGGGGCTCCATCCGAGGGGTTGTATTTTGTGGCCGTAATGGAAACAGTTACATCTCACAGTGTCCTCGGCCACGAAGTGCTGCTAGCAACCCGCAACCCCGGGACTGCCCCGATCTCAGGAGCCCCCTTTGCGCTTCTCTGCAGGACACGGCCCCTTGTCTTCTGCACTCAGCTGCCCCTTCTAGAAGCTGGACTACAGCGCAGGTCTCCCTTTTCCTTCCGGGGCCTGTCTTGATGGGCCTTTGATTCTCATAAACATTTATTCATGTATTTCAGGACTGCAAAGCCTCTAGTACTTTTTTCCCCTTGTAGAACATTGTATTTTTGAAATACTTTGAGTCACAGGAAGTTGCAGAATAGCACAGAGTTCCCATGTGCCCTTCACCCAGCTTCCCCAATGATAACATCTTGGTACATCATCAAAACTGAGAAATGAACATGGGGACAGTTTGTCAACTCAGGTAGATTGTTCAGATGTCATCAGTTTTTCTATGTGGGCTCCTCTATGCACCGACACGTGTGGTTCTGAGAGACTTGATCACGTGGGCTTGAGTAGCCGTCACCACAGTCAGCGTGCAGAGCTGTTACCTCGCCACCAACAAGCTGTCCTGTGCCTCCTAACGATCACACTTGCCCTCCAGCCCTGAGCCCTGGCGCTTGTTGATCTGTTCGCTGTCTCTGTAATTGCGTCACTTTGTCAAGTCATATCAGTGGCCTCATACAATGTCTGACATTTTCACATTGGTGTTTTTCACTCAGCATAATGCCCTTGAGATCCTCCAAGCTGTATCGCTAATTTGTCCCTGTTTATTGCGGGGTGGCATCTCACGGACTGATTGTACCGAGTTTACTGATGCGTTCACCCTTGGAGGGCATTTGGGTTGTTTCCAGTTTGGGGCTGTTAGAGAGAGAAAGCTGCTGGGAATACTCATGTACACGAGTGTTCAATGTATTTTTGTCATGTAGTCCTTAAGAGTAACCCTGTGAAGAGGGCAGTGTCATCGCCTCTGCTTTGCCCGTAAGGCCTAGAGCTGGGGTCAAACCCTAGCTGCCTGACCCTGAGCACTGTGTATCAGCCTTGCCTTGCTCTTCTCAGATGCCATGTGCGCCCTCCTTCCTGCCCACCCCTGCACTGGAACCTTCCACCCCCAGCCATCCCCTGCCTCTTCAAGCCTTCATTCTCTTTTCCTTACTGGTGTCTTGCAGTCAGACTCAGCTCTTCACTCAGCTCTTCATCTTGAGCTCCTTTGTCCCCTTTTGTCTTATCAGCACACCTGATACACATACAAGGTAGCTTACCGAAGGATGTGCAGGACAGGTGCTGGCCCTGGCTCCTTTTTACATTATACTCTGGCATACTGGTTGAATTTCTTTTATCACAAGCTGATATTTTATAATAAGAAATAGTTTTAAAACATATGAGTTTAGAATGTTCCCGTGATTTGTCTTGCAGTCTCACACCTAAGACTTTGTCAGTTCAGTGGCAAAGCTTTGGTATCCTGCCTGCACCCTCCCCAATCTGACCTTGACCCACATCCTGTTTTCAGGTTCTGAGGGACCTGGTCTCCTGTGAGGCACAAGAGGAAGGTTGAAGTGGGTTCTCCACTTTCTTGCCCTGATGCTGCCTCTCTCAGAGACCCTCCCTCCCTGCCTTTGACCTCCTGCCTGCCTAATCTACCTGAAATAGGTATCATGGTCCACTAGGCCTTCGCTATCCCTTTCTAACATTTTTCCAGATCCCACTTCAAGCCTTAATCCAGTGCCCCCAGAGAGCAGGGCCTCAGTCAGAGGCTCAGCCAGGGCTCTCAAAGGGCAGTGCAGGCTGTACTGTCACAGTCTCCCAGTGGCCCGTGTCAGTCACAGGAAACGCTCTGACTGTAGATGGGGCTGTGGGTCGGGGTAAAGGGTTGAAGTGAGACTGACTTATCCCTCTGGACATTTTTGTCCCTCAGTGAATTTTATATCATGTGTGTGTAACACTAACTTTAAAAAAAGAAGTGCCATTTCTGGCTCGTTGACAGGCTGGGTGTGAGGAACCCTCCTTCTTCTGGATAACTAGATCCTGGGTAGGCTGCATTTGGGATTGCTGGGCTTGCAGAAGGTAGGGGATGCTCTTTGCCTTGCGCCTTGGCCCATTGCAAGATGGGGAAAAGCAAGCCTGGGATCCCCCCATCCAGTAGGATTTGTGCTGAGAACCTTGGCACCCCTAGCTCCCCCAGAAGCAAGGGCAGATTGGAGAATACTTCTAAGATTAGGACTGTGAGAATTGCAGTTAAGGTCAAGCACACAATCAAAGATCAGCAGGCATGAAAGGAAGCAAAGACACGGTGCAGGGGAACCGAAACAATAAACAGATGTGGAAATTCCCAGGGACCACACACATAGCAATTGTTAGATGTGGGCTTGGCATGCTTGAAGAAATAAAGGACAGACTTCCAAATGAGCAAGCACTGTGATACACTATCAGGAGTGACCAGCCAGGTCTGCAAAGGAACCAAATAGAAGTTGTAGAAATTGGGGAGGGGAAAGATTGAAAGGAGAAAGTGTGGGTGAATAAACAGCACATTAGATGTAGCTGAAGAAACACCGTGGCTGGTATGGCTCAGCAGGTTGGAGTGTTGTCCCGCACACCAAAAGGTCGCAGGTTCAAAGGTGGGAAATCTGTGCAGTGGAACACTACTTGGCAATAAGAACAAATGAAATAGAGCCCTGGCTGGTGTGGCTCAGTAGGTTGAGCGCCAGCCTGGGAACCAAGCGATTGTCGGTTCGATTCCCAGTCAGGGCACACGCCTGGGTTGCGGGCCAGGTCCTCAGTGGGGGGCACATGAGAGGCAGCCACACACTGATGTTTCTATCCCTCTCTTTTCCCCTCCCTTCCCCTCTCTCTAAAAATAAATAAATAAAATCTTAAAAAAAAATATCAGGAAGATTTCTAGAAAAAGGAGAGAAATGAAATGCTGATACATCTACAGCATGGATGAACCTGTAGATGTGCTAAGCAAAAGAAGCCAGTCACAAAGACCACGTATGGTGAGGTTCCATTAATTTGAAATGTCCAGAATAGGCAGATCCATAACGACAGAAAGTAGCTGAGTGGTCACAAGAGGCTGGGCCTTTTGGCCATCCAAGACTTAGCCCTTTTCTTTTTCCATTATCATTATGGAGGAATTTATAATAGTCAGTTCCATAATCAACACGAACACTGCTCCCATCACATCTGCTCGGTCCCAGCAGTGGGCAGGGCTGCAGGCGGTCTTAGCACCCTGCCTGAGTGCATGACGCTGAGAAATGGGCCTTCGCCTGGTGCCTGCCTTGTGCCACTGCGCCTGACTCCTGGGTCCTATGTCCAGCCCAGCTGCAGCTTCAGCAGGTGGCACTGCAGCAGCAGCAGCAGCAGCAGTTCCAGCAGCAGCAGGTGGCATTGCAGCAGCAGCAGCAACAGCAGCAGCAGCAGCAGCAGCAGCAGTTCCAGGCTCAGCAGAACGCTATGCAGCAGCAGTTCCAGGCAGTGGTACAGCAGCAGCAGCAGCTTCAACAGCAGCAGCAGCAGCAGCACCTGATTAAATTGCAACATCAAAACCAGCAACAGGTACCAGGTGCTCTCCCTCCTGTGACATTTGAGCCCGGGACACACACCAGCCACTATGCGGGGTCTGGGGGCCCAGAGCCAGCAGCCGATCCTCCTGACCCCTGGGGCCTCGGCTTCCTTCTTCATGGGCTTTCCACAGAGCCTGGGACATGGAGGAGAAATAGGCCCTGACTTGGTAAGAGAGTGCTGTGATCGCACAAGGAGAGCCTCTCCGTCAGGCTTGGGTATCTAGCTGCAGGCCTACTGTGTGCTGGCGGCTGACTCAGTGGAGGCTCTGGGTTCAAGTGATTCATGTAATAGTTACGTGAATCAAGAAGTGGGAAGAACACTCCAAGATGCAGAAATGCTTGAGCCATCTGTGAGCTTGTTTGGCTGGTGTCTGGATGCAGCACTAACCGGCCTCCATCTGGTGTCCTGCAGGCAGTGGCAATAGCAATGAGAAGCCCTGCTTCTGAGAAAACACTTTCTTCCGCCCATGGTTTGCAGTGAGCATCCAGATGTGTTAAATGCCTATTGTTAGGTCCGCTCTTGGTTGAGGGAGCCTCTGAGGGGACCTCTCCACTTTTCTGCCTCCTCTAGGCCTTGGCTCACTGACTCCTTTTCCCAGTGGCCACCCTCCTGGATCTGAGAGGCTTCTCTGCCAGAGCCAGCAGGGACTCTTCAGTCCCACTTTTCACCCTCATCCTGAAAAGCAGACATTGGCCATCTTTGTGAGGCTTGTACTGTTGACCCCTGTAGGGGACCAAGCAGTATCACCAGAGTGGCTTCAGAGATCTGCGTCACCTGAGCATTTATCCCAGCTTCCATGGGGTTGCACCCATGTGCTAACACCTTACTAAGCCCTCCTGACATTTCCCTTGAATCTTCTTTCACCCTCCCAGGCTTAGGGGTGGGTCAGCATCTGATGTCCAGGGTGTGTATCCTCAGTGTCCTGTGGGAAGCGCTCCCTGTGCCCCCTGTGAGGGCAGGTTTCCTGGGGGCAAGGCTGGCAACAGGGCCCAGAGGCTGATGTGGTGGCGGGGTGCTGTTTGTTCTGCCCCTAGATACAGCAGCAGCAGCAGCTACAGAGGATGGCACAGTTGCAGCTGCAGCAGCAGCAGCAGCAGGCTTTGCAGGCCCAGCCGCCACCAATGCAGCAGCCGCAGCCTCCCCTCTCCCAGGCTCTGCCTCAGCAGCTGCAGCAGATGCATCACCCACAGCACCACCAGCCCCAGCCACAGCCCCAGCAACCACCAGTCGCTCAGAACCAACCATCGCAGCTCCCGCCACAGTCACAGACCCAGCCTTTGGTGTCGCAGGCTCCGGCCCTCCCTGGGCAGATGCTGTACACCCAACCACAGCTGAAACTTGTGAGTCCCCGTGAGTCCTGGGTGGGTCGCAGCCCTTCTCATATCACATGCAGCTGGTGGCCGTGAGCAGTTCCTGGGGCCCCTTACCCGTAGAGGGCACGTCCTCTCTCCAAGTACTGGGACTCGGGTGGCCTTTCCCCATGCTGGCCTCCCTCCTGGCTCAGTGAGGGAGTGCCCTGCACAGAGGGCGCCCTGCTCCTGGGGCAGCAACTTGTCTTCTAAGCAGCATGGCTCCTTTCGGCGGTGGCCATGGCCATTTTAGCATCATGGGCGATTAGATGGACAGAGTGTGTGCACTGTCACTGGGGGGAGGACATGTCACCTCCATTGAGTATCCATGGTGATCTGCTTAGCTGCTCAGAGCTCCTGATCAAAGATACCTGTCATTACCATGTTTCTTAGCGGGATATTAACATAAAATGTTACTTTCTCATTAGGCACCTCTGTTCAAAGAGGATTCAGTCAGTGACATTTACACAGATGACAGCATATTGTCACCAATTTAGGGGTAGCTGCATCAAGGGGCCATTTTCATGTTTTGGGGGAAGGTGGGTTTATTTATTTTTTTTGGCTCATTTCCTTGGTTTTCACGGCCTTTTCTATTTGTGATTCATTGAATGGAGTAGGGACAGGCCAGGCCTGAACCGGGTGGTAGGTGAATAGGAGGCCCACAGGTACAGGCTGAAAAGCTAGCATAGTTGTGAGGAGCAGGTGTGAGCACACCTGTCACCTGGGAGCCAGCCTGCTGCTGGCTGGCCGGCCACCCTGGTTTCCTCTGAGGTGTCAGGGCTCCAACAGGGACTCTTGTAGACTGTTAGTGTGCCTGGCCCAGAGGTTGAGCAGACGGCTGTGCAGCTGGGGCCATCGATTTGCTTGCCGTGGTAGCTGATGGTGACATCTCAGTGGGAAGGCTACACTTCTCACCAGAGTTAGAGGGGGTGGCTCAGCTCTGCCAACTCACTGCCAGGCTGGTATGGGACATTTCTGATGGGCTAGGGGATAAGGAACGTCCAGTCCAGTAAGGTGACATACCCAGCAGTCATAACGATCCCACCCTCCTGCTCACAAAAGGCTTCGAGATTCAAAGCTCCCCCAGAAGTAGTGGGTGCTCTGCTCTCTGTGGCTCCAAACCACATTCTCCCTTCTTCCTTCAGGTCCGCGCTCCGATGGTGGTGCAGCAAGCACAGGCGCAGCCCCAGGTGCAGCAGCAGACAGCAGTGCCGGCAGCTCAGGCCCCCCAGATGGTGGGTTCTGGAGTCCAGGTGAGGGCCGTCAGAGCCAAGAGCTGTAGTTGCTAGCAGGTGCATGTCCACTTGGGAGTGGAGCTGGATTTCTGCGCAGTGTGGTCAGGGTCCTGGTTGGATCGGGGGCCAGGTTGGTAAAGCATGGGCCTCCCCTTCCCCTGGCACTTTGCGAGACGATGGCTTTCCTGGAGCTGGTCCCTGTGACCACGGGCGGCCAGCTCTGCTTGATCATACCTGGGTCCCCCAGCTGCATTAGTGCTCATGTCGTTCCCACCTCTCCTCTGATGTCCTTTATTACCTCTTTCCTTCTTCTGAGACCACTCATGGAGAGGGGAGCATTGCAGTCCCGTGCCTGCCTCAGCTCTGAGTACGAGGCTGGCAGGGGGTCGACATTGGCTCTCTAGAAACTGGGAAAAGCAGGAGAATGGCAGTGTCTGGCTCTAGCTGACAGCGCAGGCTTATGCTGTGGTCCCCTGCCCGGCTGACTTCTGGTACTCCCCCCCTGTGCTGGGAAGTGTGGCTGAGGCCCACCACATCACCCTCTGTGTATCGGACGTCAGTGGGGTGGAGCAGGCCTTGTGCCGCCTTTCCTAGTAGAGGGAGATTCTTGTCGGTCCCTGGGGGTTGGAGATTGGCCCTGTGACTTCTCCCTAGATACACCCCCTTGTCCTTATGCTGGTGCTGACGTGGGGAGACTTGCAGTCCGGGGCCTGGGGTCTTCCTCTCTCCACCCAGCGGTAGGAGCACTGATCATCCCAGCCCTGAAGGGAGTGTTGGCTTTTCAGACGGAGCAGACGTGCTAGTAGATGTGCTGAGACTACAGCCACCCAGTGCCACACTGCATTCCTGTCCCACCGGTTACCTGTGGGTGCACTGAGCTCCTGCTGGTGCACAGGGCCATGTGTCAAGCACTCTGGGGTTGGTGTGTTCCTTTAGTGTCAGATGACATTTCCCTGTGGGGGTGGGCTCAGAAGCAGTCTTTCCTGGTCCCAGCTGCGTTGCTGGGGTCGCGGGAAGCCACCTGAGGAGAAGCTTGCTGACGGAGGGGCCCGAGGTGTTCGTGCAGCTGAGCCAGCCTAGCGGCCTCCAGGGTCACTGCACCAAATGACCTGGGCCCAGAGTTCCCGACGTCACTAGCTTGCCCAGATGTGGTCTTGTGCAAAGCACACCCTGGACTTCACATCTGGACCTGGGGAGGGGCTGGCTACCCTTTGTGACCAGGTTGGAGTCCGTTTCTGTGGCCACCACGTGTGTCTTGGGCTTGTCCTCAGGTTTCCCAGGACTGTCTCCTCTTCGTGTCCCATGCAGAGAAGGAGGTGGTGCCTCTTTGGAACCATGACCCACCCAGCCCACAGAAGCCCCTGCCCTTGCCACTCTGTGACCCTCCCTCCTCTGTCCCAGGACCATTCTTAGTGGAAACTTCTGGTTCTCAGGTCCAGTCTCGAAGGAAAATGAGAGGCTTGGCATTTTTCACTTTGCAGTGGGCTGTTCTGAAGCAGAACTTCCCTTTCGTTCCATTTCCTTGGCATTTGGGAACAAGCCGCCGTGGAGCAGCTGATGCCTTCCGATGGTCTGGGCCCATCCTGCTGGCTTGTTCCTAGGCTTCCAGCTGAAGGAAGTATACTCCCTGTAACTTCCCTGGCGTCTCACCACCTTCCAAAAGCAAACGCCGTGGTGTGCACTCAGTACCCTGCAGTGAGCCCACGCTCGGCACTGCTTTTCCCAGCAGTTACTCTGCCCTTTGCTTATGCTGCAGGTTTCAGTCCAGCCAGCTTGGGAGCTTGACCGTGGGCTCGGCCATGGGCTCAGTCACTTCTAGAGTAACCTTGATTTATAGTAGCCTTCTTTCCCTGGGGGCGGAGCATGCAGGGCTGCTGGCAGGCAGTGCTAAGGGGGAACCAGGCCTCTTTTCAGGCGGGGACTCTGGTAGCTGGGGAGGGTGAAGGAGAGCACCACTTGAGTACGTATGGGAGGGTTTGGTTTTATGAAGAATGCACCTCCAGTGTTGTTTTTAGGAGTGATGTCCACCTCATTCCAATGTGTCATAGACCAGCGACGGACAGAGTGGGTAAGAGGCCTCACCCTGCCCTGTGTGGCATGCAGTAGGATTCCCAGGTGCTGGCAGCAGAGGGAGTGTTCTTGAAGCCCAGGCGTGCAGATGCACGTTTGTGTGTTCGTGCTCTGCCTCTCAGCCCAAATGCAAACCTTGGCAGTCCTCTGCCCCTGGTCTGCTGGTTCACCTCTGGGCTTGTGGCAGGCAGTGCCATTTCGTGGGGGCCGGCCGGCCGGCATCCCTGCTTCCTGTTAGCAGTGGGGTCCCCAGGGAGGGACAAGCCCTCTTTGGGTGGGGGGGTGCAGTCACTGGATTCACAGCCTTCCTTTGCAACCGGGGTTGGCACAGTGGACAAGGCAAGGCAAGAGATACTCTGACCCAAAAACTTGTAAAAATATGTGGTGACTAAAAATAGAAAGTAGCTGGGAGGACTATAAATAAAGGAAGTACTTCACAGCAGAGCAGTGTGGCACCTTCCGTTCTCACGTAGTCACGGTCAGAGGGTACACAGAGGGCTTTGGGCAGCTTATTTCCTAGTCACGTTACAACAGAAGTAAAATGTTCTATAGTTAAAATCTCTCGGTCAACATTATTTTATGGGTAGTGTTCCTCTTACGAATGCATCCTACTGACCTTAATTACTGTCCTGTTTTTGGATCCTGAGGTTATTTTTAGTGTTTTGCTGTTACCAGCAATGTACATCCTGATGCCTGGCTAGGCTGTGGGCTGTTTCCTGGCGCTTTCCAGAAGTGTCTCTGAGTCACTTTGATGTCCCCAAACAGTATCAGCCAGTCGTATACCAGAAGTTCGAAGACACAAGCCAGGACTCCTGTGTGGTGGCTACACACCAGGACACGGCGGCCACGTGTTGCGGTTTTGTGTATGTCAGCAGCTGCACGCAGGGACAAGCGCTGGTTCCATGAGAGGCATGTGGAGACCGGCAGTCTCCATGGCTTGTCCGAGTCTGCCCCCCAGAGAAGGAAAGAGGGGCCTCGCTGGACACTCTGTGGGGCTCAGCCAGGGGCTGAGTTTGGGGTTTTGGTGTTCTAGGAAAATCGGTGTCCATAGTGTATAATGCCTGGCTCTCACATCTGACGTTGTAAATGAGGAAGCTGACGCCACCTTCGCCGCAGTGGGATTTTCGAGGGTACACCGGGTAGCTGCGCTAATTTCTGTTCCTTTCCCAAATGTTATCTTTGACTGCAGATAAAACCAGAACAGAATGTGTCTCCATTTCCAAACAGTCCCTGTGTTTTTATCTTCTAACATTCTATTCTTTTGGTTTATGGAAACCTAACTATAATACTCCAGTTACAAAGAATCATCATCAAAGGCACTTCCCTGATGTGGCGCCCTGCGTGGACCCCTCTCCTTCCCGGCCCCCCTGCCCAGTGACCAAGAGGGAGCCGGGCCCGCAGCCTTCAGGACGGAGGCTGAACCCCTTTCTGGGCAGATGTGTGCTGGGAGGCAGGGAAAGGCCGTCGTCCAGGAGACCGGGAGAAGGAGCTGCTGGGTGTCCGCTGCCTGGCCCGTCCGGTCCGGTCAGCGCTGCTGCGTCTGCGTCAGACCTTGTGGCTCAAAGACCACGAGCTGCTCCTCCTCCCAGGGGTTCTCAGGAGAAAACCGGTCGGCAGCGCCTTGGAGCTGAGCTTTCATTCCTTGTCGCTTTGGTTTTTCCCGGAAGAGACTTGCAACTCTCTTGCACCACCTGACTTCCGGGCCTTTCTCCCCGTGGAAGGAACCCTGTTGGGTGGCCGCTGGGCTCAGATGGGCTCCTCCAAGTGCAGTGCGCCAGCGCTTGTAAACAGTCGCTATTCGCCGTTGCCGCATCTGACCGTGGGCTGAGAGCCGCACGCAGGAGAGAGGGGCTTTCGGCCCCACCCCGGGCTTGGGGGGAGCCACGTTTCTCCGAGGTTTCCCATCCCCACACCCTCACCCATGTCCCACTTTGTGTCTGATTGGCTGCTGAGTGGTGGGCTCTTCAGGGCCGTGCTTGTGTTTGGCAGACCCCAGAATGGCTTCCTCATCCCCCACCTTCAGGTAGTTCTTTTGTTGGGGTGGCTGCAGGAATGTCTGCTTCCAGCCCTGTGTGCGGGCTGCCCCATTCCCGCAGCTTTTGGGAGGTTCAGGTTGGAATCTGCTACTGCGTGTCACCCCCAGCTTGCAGTGCCTGCTGCATGCCACCGTGGATGTGAGTGCGGGGCACACTCGTGGTGCCAGAGGTCTGCCCTTGGGCCTTCCCACTGCTTCAGAACCCTGTCCTGGTGCGCCTCACCACGTGGACTGAGTGGCCATTGTGCCACTTCGGTCCCACGGACTGGCTCACAGCCTCCTAGGACAGACATTCTGTTTTTCCGTGGACCTCCCACTTCCTTTCTGAGGGCCTGTGTTGTTTCAGTTTTATTTCATCCGAATAGTTGCGAGTGTACACAGGCCTGCTCCCCACCCCCAGAGTGAGAGTGAGCAGGCCTCAGGAGACCAGCGGCCCCTGCCGTGCACGCCAGGCTGGGACGCAGCCCTGTGCCGCCATAATGCTTTCAGATGTACGAGCTGATGAGGAGAGTGGTCCCAGTGTGTGCTGGGATTCTGGGGTCTGGAGTCATCTTGTATCTTTAGGGACACAGCTGACCCACGTTGTCGGGGGAGGTGCACCTTCTCATGAGCTCGAGGCTTCAGGCACAGTCCCAGGCGTCCCTTGCCAACCTCCCCCTGGTTTTGGTTACAAACTAGTTCCTGGGCAGAAACTCAAGACTCCTGGAGGAGAGGAGGACAGGTTGGGTTCAGGCCCTCGGTGGTGTTTTCATCAGTCAGCATGCTGTCGGGAAGGGAAGGTGCCGCGGGCTGGCTTACCTGGGCACTTTCTCCAGTTTAATGACAGCCGACTCCCCCCAATCAGCTCTGGGGGTGTGGACTTTTTCCGAGTCTGTCCCAGGAGCCTGGTCTCCCAGAAACACCACCCCTGACCCTTGAGGTCTGGCCTTGAAGGCTCTGCGGGCGCATCAGCAGATCAGAAGCTTGTGAAGGCGGGCGGCCCACAGAATAGGCAGGTCTGGGGCCACATTGTTGGTGCCTCCTCTGGATTCCCAGTGGCTCGATGGGCCTCGACGCCGTGGGCTTGAACACGTAGACCAGGCTGCCCCTAGCCCCTGGAGGCCCCTCACCCTTCTCACGGAGGCTGCACACCCCTCTCCACCTGCCCCCGCACTGCGTTTCTTTGTTGCGATCACCTTGTCTGTTGTCCCTCTGTCCTCAAGATGATCACCGCAGCCTTGGCTCAAGGCGGGATGCAAGTAACAGCCCGGTTCCCACCCACCACCGCCGTGTCTGCCATCCAGTCCAGCTCCATCCCTTTGGGCGGACAGCCCTCAGCACAGGTATTTACGGGGCGGTGCCCAGGGCCCCTGGGAAGCGCGGGGTCCTCTGAGCGCCTTTGTGAGGCCCACTGTAACCTCTGTGACTCCCTTCGCAGTGGCTCTCAGAGTGCCCAGCCAAGCTTACACGAGGCCAAACCCAGCTCGTTTCTTGAGGGGATGTGAGTAAATATCTGGGCTTATTTTTGTTTTAATATTTTGAATAGTTCTGATGTTTTCATTTTCTGGAGAATGTGGGAGCAACATATTTTTTTTTAATGTTAGCATCTCAAATAGTTACGCTGTTGCCATTTTTGTGCTCAGACAAAATGGAAGCTAAGCAAGTAGTTTTGCTTTCTAGGGCCATGCCGTCTAATACTATAGCCACTGGCCACACGTGGCTGTTTACATTTAAATTAATTAAATTAAGGAAAACTGAGAATTCAGTTCCTCAAGCCACAGTCAGTTCAGTTACATTTCAAGTGCCCAGTAGTCCCATGGGGACGTTAGTGACGGTCACACTGGACAGCACAGATTGCCAAACAAGTCAGTCCCAGGACACGAAAAGTCATCGGACCATGCTGGCTCGGCGTTTCCGTGTTGAGGGTAGAATTCACTACACACACCCTCCTTCCAGGTGGGTGAAGGCCTCCGTGCACCTCACGCTTTTTCAGGGATGTGAGTTGCTGGTTCTTCATCACGAGGAGGTCTGGACTTCTTCCGTGGTGTGTTTGTGTGATAGACGGTCACACGCGTTCCACGGGCCAGCCACCGTTCTGAGGTTCTAAGAGTCAAACGGAGACAAGGCTTCCTTGTCTTACGGGCTTTCTTCTCATGTTAGCGGGTCTGCTGTAAAATCCTCAGATTTGCCAAAACTTTAACATTCATTTTCTGTCGTAAGGGAGATGCATCTACAACCCTAGCAGATAGTAGCCCTTCCCTGACATTCCAGGGTTTAACCCGCTCTCCCGCAGAACCCACCCCCTCACACACACACACACACGGGGCCAGGCACACCCTGGCATTCAGCTGGCCACAGAGTGGTTCCAGAATCGGTGTGCAGCTGCTTTTGTGCCCGTGTTTTCTAATCTTGTCCCTTCTGAGAAAAGAGAGCTTATTCCAAGAATGTATTGTTGAAACGCAGCCAGGAGTCACCCCTGCTGCCCCAGTAGGGGTCCCATCCAAGCTCTCAGCAGCCAGCACCCGCAGACCTTGGCACGTGCATATGGCCTGTCGTGTAGCTGCTGTCTACCCCCGGCCCCCGCAGCACATGGCCCCCAGTGGGGTGTGCTCAGCGCCTGCTGTGCCTACTTGGGACCTGTGGCAACAAATTGGGTTCAAGAAAACAGAATAGAACGCTAGGTCTTCCTCCATCTGCCCTCCTTGAGATAGGGCCCCTTCGTCTCTGCCTCTCTCCCAACCTTGGCCTCCGGCCGCATTTTCACCTTGTGGTACGGATGCTTCACAGATGCGAATGGCTGTAACCACACAAAATTCTGTGCCAGACACATGCAGGACACAGTGTCCCCAGCGTGGGAGTCCAGAGGTGACATGGCTTTCTGTCCCAACACTCCCTTGGGGGGGGTAAGCAGGCGGCTCCACAATGGGACCCACATTGCTCTGGAGAGTAACTCTGGGGACACATTGTGTGCAGGAGGCCAGGAGCATGGGGCAGTCCCAGGGAAGTCTGATGGGCACTGATGGTCCCAGGAGGGCTAGAGCGCGAGGTGCCATCAGCCTCCCCTGAGGTTTCCATGCAGCCTCACTGCCCTCTAGCCCTGCCGCCCACCTGCCTGTTTGCTTGCCCCTTGCATGCTCTCTGCATCCACCCTGCCTTCCATCTGCTTCTCTGAAGGCCCCCTTTCCACTTGTCCTTGCTTCCCCTGGGAAACAGATGGCGCTGAGGTGCCTGGACTCCCCACCCTTCCTGCTAGCCATGTGACCTTTAGTAAGCCAGTTCCCTTTGAGCTTTTACTTCCTGTGTGTGATGTGCGGGTGGTAGGGTGACACTCAAGCTCCCTCCCGTGGAAGGGGCAGCATTCTATGGCTTCGCCAGTGTCTACGTATGACTACGCCCGTGTCTGTGACAGAATGTGCCACAGAGGTGAAAGATGCAGAGCTGGAGCGCAGTTCTGCCCTGATGGGCTCGTCACAGAGTGGAGGGAGCGCAGCTGTCTCGTTCTCCTCCGTCCCAGAGGCCAGCTGGACCCGGCATGAACCTGCAGACCAGGGTTACTGTCTTGTTCGCTGCCTCACTAGGCCGGTTTTTTCTTGATGTGGGCCTTTGGGTGACTGCTTCCCATCCCAGGTGTGTCATTGGTGACCCAGGATTCGGGAGTCCTGGGAGCCTGGGGCATCCCAGCACCAGCACCTGGAGAGGCGTCCTGAAGACCTGTGAGGGGTCATGTTTGCTGCCGGCAGGAGTTGTGCATTTTTCGAGAGGACCTGTCAGGTGCACAGAGATCCAGACTGGGTGTCAGAGGCCAGGGGACTTCCCTTAGCAGCCTTGAGAGGGTGGCCACAGTGGCCAGAAGGGCAGAGCCCAGGGCTGGACACGAGAGGTGGGCTTGGGGAAGAGGCAGAACCGCTGAGCTTGTGCCCACAGCCTAGGCAGACTGGTCTCCCTGTGTCTTAGATCCTCTGACTTGTGCCTTGGGAGCTGTGCGTGTCGGTGGCTCCATGGAACCCAAAAGCAGAGGCTGTGGGCAAAGTGCACCCTGGTTCCCCACAGTCTGAGTGCTGAGAAGGTGTCTTAAAATACAAGGTGGGGCAAAAGTAGGTGTGCACACCCTGGCTGTTGCGGCTCAGTGGTTTGAGTGCCAGCCTGTGACCAAAAGGTCGCTGGTTTGATTCCCGGTCAGGGCACATGCCTGGGTTGTAGGCCAGGGTCCTGGTTGAGGCCCTGTGAGATCAGTGTTTCTCTCCCTCCCTTTCTCCCTCCTTTCCCCTCTCTCTAAAAATTAAATAAGATCTTTTTAAAAAGTAGGTTTACAGTTGTTTGTAGGGAAACTAATGCAATAATTAATAAATAATAACACAAGAATGAACTCTGTTCAGTGTGCTCACAGCTGTAGACCCACTTTTGCCCACCCCGTACGGTTTCAGGCGTTTCGGTGGAAAGTGAGCTGTTGAGTGGCCTCCCCGCTGCAGCGGCCTCGTGCCAGCAGGTTCCTCGTTCAGCTTCAGAGAAGCACCAGCCTTAAGCCACAGACAAAAGCTGAACACCTTCTAGAAGGGACAGCTCCTTGAGCAGAGGCGGAAGCACTTCTCTCGGGCAGGTGGGGAGCTGGTGCGGCTCAGGTGTTCAGGGCAAGGCCAGGAGAAGGGGTTTGACCTATGGGCAGGGAGAGGGTGAGGCAAGAGGCAGCTTCAGGGACTAGGGCAGCAGAGAGTGGCAGCAGCTTAGAGCCTAGGAGAGGTTGGGGCTGGGGGCGGGTGAGGAGCAAGGCTTTACAGGGAGGCCGTCCACGCCTGAGAGGCCGGGCCCAGGGCCTTCGCTTCCCTCCTTGACACCACGTGTGGTTGTCTGAGTGGGCTTTTCTGAGGCAGCCTGTGCATCTTCCTCTTCCTGGGACTTTGCTGGCCCCTGAGCAGAATCTAGAGTGTATTTTCTAGTGCAGGGCCCACGAGGCCCCAGGACTTGGTGCCTCCAGACACCATGAGGGCGAGTCCTACCCGGAGGGAAAGCCAGCTAAGCTGCTCCAGGCCCCGTGTATAGGCCCCCCCGTGTGTGTCCCTGCTGGTGTCCACATGAAGCACCTGCAACATTTTGCTCCCCTCAAGCTCCCTCAGTGCATCCCCTCCTCTCCCAGCCGGGGGTCTGGTCACAAGGGGCGGGAACAACCCATTCTGGTTTGGGTTTGGGTTTGGCCTTTTTGAGCCAGCCATGTTGGAAGTGTCGTAATGTGGCCGCTGTACCGCCTGCAGCTCCATCCTGCACACTCAGTGGGGTGGGATAGGAAGCCAGAGACAGGAGGGGCAGCGTATTTCCTTCCTGGAGCTTTGGTTCCGGCAGCACGAGAGAAAGCGCAGGGCCCAGGCCCACCCTGCCCAGCCGGTGGGTTAGGCGGTGAGGAGGGCGGCATTCTGTTTCCCCAGTGTGACCTGGGCCCCTCCAAACGTTCCCGCCTGCTCCCTGAAGAGAGGACTGGGGTACAGCCACCCCCTCCAAGTGATCCTAACCCAGTACTCCCAGCGCCATGGCGCAGGAGCTTGTCGGGGAGAGGCGTGAAGCTGGGGCCCCAGACCGCCTCGGTGCCCAGAGTGCCCTGGCAGAGGGCGGAGTGGGCTGTAGAGTGGGCGGGGCGGGAGGTGGAGTGTGGGCGGGGCTACAGAAAGTAGCCTCCGAGCTAAGGAGGTGCTTGTGGGAGGTCGACTAGGCTGTGGGTAAAGCCACTACCAACCCTGGGGAGCGCCGAGGCTGGCAGGGCCTTTGGAGTGATCCCGATGTGTCAAGGGGCCAGGCTTTATGCCATCGTCACCGAGCACCGGAAGAGGCAGCTCTCCGTGGGCTCATTCCGGGAGAGGCTGGTTACCCAGGGCTGGCCGGCAGCACCGTCCGCACCCCCTGGAACTGCCGTCTTGAGCTTCTGTCTGGAAAGCGGTGGTTTCACACATGCTGGTCCCTGATTCCTGGGGTGGAGTGGTCCCACCCTGTGGAGCTCACAGGCTAATAGGGCATTTGTCCTAGTGATGACACTGGTGCAGTTGACTGCTGTGTCCTCAGTGAGGACTGCAGGGAGGGGGGTGAGTCCCAGCTCTGCAGATAAGGAAACGGCTTCTGAGAATGACACCGAGCCACTCACGTCTCTCAGTGGGACCTGTGGGTCCAGCCTGAGGAGCCCCGGGCGAGGCGTGCTGGTGAGGGCTGAGGCGGGGGCCACGGTGCCCCCACTAAGTGCAAGACCAGTTCCCCTGTGGCCAGGGTAGGGCAGCTCACGAAAGCACAAGAGGAGGGTCCCACCCGTCAGAGCGGGGCCCACAGAGGTGAGCGCACACTGAGGCCGTAAGTCTTCCTGGCCTTGTGTTCCACTGTCTCCCACACCCATGAAGCAGGGACACAGGGGTGTCCTGTCCCAACACAGAAGGCCCAGTTCCTCGTGGGTCTCCCACCACGGAGCAAGGGCTACCCAGCCTGGCCTTGCTCGCCGCACGCTTGTGTGTGTGCGCCCGCGGGTGGGGCGTGTGCCTTAGTGCTTGAGAAGGGGGCCTCGGAGACGGGGGTGTGCAGGGGAACTGTGAGAGAGAGAAGAGGCTATGCGTGCAGGTGGGGTCCTCGAGCCTAGGCACATGGGAACAAGAGGACAGCAGGAGTGAGAGTGTGTGGCAGGTGAGCAGGCTGAGCCCCCTCCACTTCCAGGTCAGCCAGAGCAGCCTCACCATGCTGTCGTCGCCGTCGCCAGGCCAGCAAGTGCAGACCCCGCAGTCCATGCCCCCTCCGCCCCAGCCATCCCCGCAGCCCGGCCAGCCCAGCTCGCAGCCCAACTCCAATGTCAGGTAGGCCTGGCCGGGGAACCCCACCCTGCCTGGCTCACAGGGGGCCCTGCCCGGCGCCACAGCCCACACACACACGCTCCCCTTGACTTTGCTGCAGCTCCGGCCCTGCCCCATCCCCAAGCAGCTTCTTGCCCAGCCCCTCACCACAGCCTTCCCAGAGTCCAGTGACGGCGCGCACCCCGCAGAACTTCAGCGTACCCTCCCCAGGACCTTTAAACACCCCTGGTAAGTGAGGCTCATTGTTGGGGGGCGTAGCCTGGGGCCCAGTCAGGTCACCCACACACCTCCCTGGGAGTTGAGGTGCCGAGGGCCACCTCGTATCTTCATGAGGCCCCATTTGTAAGGGGGTGAGGCCCCATTTGTAAGGGGGTGAGCAAACTCACACCCCTGGGAGCCTGAGTGCCCCGCCTGGAGGGTTTGCAGAGAGCCGGGCCTCTGTGGGTGGGTGGGCTGTGCTCACAGGGCCATGCCCTGCAGTGAACCCTAGCTCAGTCATGAGCCCAGCGGGCTCCAGCCAGGCCGAGGAGCAGCAGTACCTGGACAAGCTGAAGCAACTTTCCAAGTATATCGAGCCGCTGCGCCGCATGATCAACAAGATCGACAAGAATGAAGGTGAAGGTGGGGCCTACCGGGGCCGGGGCCGGGCCTGCGGACCCCCAGGCTGTGTCTCAGCGACCCCACTTCTGTTCCAGACAGAAAAAAGGACCTGAGTAAGATGAAGAGCCTTCTGGACATCCTGACAGACCCCTCTAAGCGGTGAGCCTTGTCCTCAGGCCCCCAGGCGAAGGTGGCAGCGCTGTATCCGTGGCTCGGAGGGTCCCTGGCTGTTCGGCCGGCCCAGCCTAGGACAATGCAGAGTTTAGAGAAGGGGCCCGGGGCCCTCACCCTTCTACCCGGTGGCTGTCACAGCTGTGTCTCGTAGGGCCATTGGTCAGCTCTGGGCTTGTGGTGGCCCTCATTAATCCAGCTGCATGCGACAGGCCTCAGTCTGACTTTCAGCCCTGCCCCTGACTTGGACAAGCCACTGCGTCTCAGTCCCCGTGTACCCAAGGGGCAGCTGGGGCCCACGTGCATTAGCTGTGAACATGAAATAAGACAGTGTCTTCAGAAGCACTTGGATGGCAGTGGAGAGCCAGGTTCTCAACACCGCGCCATGCCCCTTGTGCCAAGCTTGCCCAGTGCCACAAGACTGCATGTGGACTGGCCTTCAGGTTACTTCTCTTGGCTCAGGTGGTTTTCGCTTTCTGAGATATCATCCTGCTTTGCTTTTCTGGACAGAATGCTAGACACTGCAGGACAGGCCTGTTAGAGCTTGACCCCTCATTGGGGCTGCAGGCCCTCGGTCCCCGCCCCCCATGGCGCATCACGCCTATGCCTTGTTCTGCTGACCAGGACTGGGTAGCTCCTGGGGTGGGATCACCACTCCTTAGATTCTGGGTCTGGGAATGGCTGGTCAGCTGGCTGGGGTTCCTCTGGAGGGTTCTAGTAGCCAAGGCCCCTGGGCTGGCTCTGTCTGGGGAGGAGAGTATGGGTACAGTTAGCACATGGGAGCTGCCAGCCCCCCACCCTCCAGCACAGAGGGTCAGCGTGTGCCCTCTCCCCGCAGGTGTCCCCTGAAGACCCTGCAGAAATGTGAGATCGCCCTGGAGAAACTCAAGAATGACATGGCAGTGGTGAGTGAGGCACCATGGCCTGGTGGAGTTCAGAGGGCTGCAGACATCCCTGGGAATGTCAGGGCTCAGCCTACAGCACCTCAGAACCACGGGCTGGGTGGAGCCTTTACAGTCCAGGGTGGGCAGAGGGGGCGCACCACTCCGCCTGGGGACCCTGCCTATAGTCTTCTGCTGTGGGTGGTGGGGATGTGGGAGAAATTGCCCTCCAACTGTGGGTGCTGCCTCCATCCCCCAGGCTTGTGGGTTTTCCAGTGAGCTGCCTCCGCCATCCTGTCTTCACTTGCCGAGTGCTAGGCCAGGCCCCGTGGGAGGGGACTTGGGGAGAACGTGTCCAGGATTGGCTATCTTTATCTGCAGGGGTTGGAGGTGGTGGGGAAGCCTTGGGAAGTCTGGCTATAAGTAAGGATGAGGGCCTTGGGGTCTGAAGCGCCTTCCCAAGAGTGGGCTGCTTATTCCACCATCCCATTCCAGCCCACGCCCCCACCGCCCCCGGTACCGCCAACCAAACAGCAGTACCTGTGCCAGCCACTCCTGGACGCCGTCCTGGCCAACATCCGCTCACCCGTCTTCAACCATTCTCTGTACCGCACATTCATGCCAGCCATGACGGCCATCCACGGCCCACCCACCACGTATGTGCAGCCCAGGGCTCAGCTTTGCGGTGGGCGGCGGGAGGCCAGCTGCAGGCCACAGCCCAGCCCAGTGTGGTCACCATGGTTGCCTCTCCCAGGGTACCGGTGGTGTGTGCCCGGAAGCGTAAGTTTGAGGAGGATGAGCGGCAGAGCATCCCCAACGTTCTCCAGGGGGAGGTGGCCAGATTAGACCCCAAGTTCCTGGTGAACTTGGACCCTTCTCACTGCAGTAACAACGGCACCGTCCACCTGATATGCAACCTGCGTGAGTACCTGGGGAGGGCGCGGCTGGCGAGGCAGGAGCCCAGCACTGCGGCCCCAGGGTTCCGCTGTGTCCCGGGCCATGGGGCTCTGGGGACACAGACGTCCAGGCCTTGCCTCAGAACTGGCCCAGCCAAGACCGTGTGCTCCGTACAGTTCTCAGCCTCCCACGGACACACAGGGTCACACCCCAGCCCTAGGCCCACAGTCCTTCTGTCCCTCTCAGGAGCCTGCCTGCATTGTCCTTGATCCTGACACACCTGGCCCCAGGACACCTACCACGGGCTGGACCATGCGCCCACGCACTCTCACCTCCCCCCGCTGCCAGGGCAGCCCCCTCCTGTCCAGGAGCGGAAACCTGAGAGTCAGTGACCGCTGGGCTTTGCAGCCTCACCAGAGCAGGGCTGTGAGGCAGGCTGTGCGGGGTCACAGGCACAGCCTCTTGTGTTGCAGACGACAAGGATCTCCCGAACGTGCCACCACTGGAGCTCAGTGTACCCGCCGACTACCCCGCCCAGAGCCCGCTGTGGATCGACCGGCAGTGGCAATACGGTGAGTGCGCCCAGAGGACGGCTGCGAGGCCTCTAGGCTGCTCCTGGCGACCCACGGCAGGTGGGGGTCAGCTCCGGGCAACCTGGGTTTTCTCCATGTGCACCCCCCGAGCATGGCCCTTCCCTCTCCTCCTCTGGCTCCCCCTTTGTGGACAAGAGCAGGTTGCCCAGCAGTTACTGGAGAAAGAAGGGTCTCTGCCCCCATGTGTCCCTTTGCCTGTCCTGCAACTCCAGGGCGTCCATGTGCAGTAAGTGAGGGGTGAGAAGGCCAGGTGTTCTAGTGGCCCCTGTGGGCATCTGCCAGGCTGACATGGGAAGCAGGTAGCAGCTGGGGCTCATGGGGACCCATCTGGGTGACATGGCTTTATGACAGAAGCCCCGAGAGTTTCAGTGATGGGGACAGTCCCCTGAGGCTCAGACCTGGTGCACGGGGGACCTGAGGCTGTCCTTGAGGGAAAGCCCGGGGCTCCAGGTCCATTCATGTTCCAGTTCTCCAGTGACACGTGGGCCAGGGAGAGGCAGCAGTGCATGGTAGATGGCATCCGAGGTGGCTGTGGCTGTGTGATGTGCCCCAGATGCCAGCCCTATCTATGCCTGCAAGAGCAGGTTATTCCCGGCCCCCCACAGGAGTTGCTCGTGTGGGCCAGGGTTTAGGCCTGGTGCCAAGCTGTCCGGGCAAAGGGCACAGTGCTCAAGGCTCGCTGCTCTGTTGCAGACGCCAACCCCTTCCTGCAGTCGGTGCACCGGTTCATGACCTCGAGGCTGCTGCAGCTCCCTGACAAGCACTCAGTTACAGCCCTGCTCAACACCTGGGCGCAGAGCATCCACCAGGCCTGCCTCTCGGCTGCCTAGCCATCGCCACTGCTGCATCTCGGGCTGCCAGCCCACCGGGACCTTGGGGTCAGCTGGCAGCCTTGTTGGGGCCACAGAAGACACACACCTCGTGTCAGACCTTTCTAGGTGTTGGCTCTCTTAGAGAGCCTGGGCTTAGGTTAGCTTTCCTGCTTTTATCTTCTGCCTTGGGGACCTACCAAACACTTTCCCACACTTGTACAGGACTGGGACAGGTGGCTGCATCAGTGGTGGCAGTGAGAGTTTCTCCAGGGAGGCAGATGCCCCCTGGGCCTGCGCTCCTCGGGCTGCTGTCCCTTTGGCTTCTGCAAGGTCCTTCCTCCGCATCATGGGGGAGAAGGCAGGGCCTTGTTAGAGCGCCGTGTGTGTGTGCCAGGAAACTCTGCCATTTCTGTAGGGGAACGTGGCAAATATAGGAAACCCGTCAGACACACAGAATTCCCTGACCACAGTGTTGGGTTCAGAGTATGCCACTGTTGGCACACGGGGCATGCCACGAGGAGGCTCCTGCATCCAAGGGTGCCAGCTGCAACTCAGAGGGAAGTCTGGCCTGTGGGTGGTGGCAAGTCCCCACTACCAGCTGGACCTCATACCTCACGGCTTTTCCCTTCAAGCCCTGAGGGCCTGCTGAGCACTGTGGGGGTGCTGGGGGCAGAGGCATCTGGGAGAATCCTGTCCCTGGCACCGTGTGCACTAGTGGGCTCACTTTGGGTCAGGGAGCCATCCTCTGGACCTGGTGTCCTCAGAGCCACTCCAGAGAGTGAGGACTCCCTGATGGGACATCAGCCGGCCATCTTTTTTATGTGCACTACCATGTCATCTGTGGTTCTTATAATAAATGTATTATTCCTGTGTCTGTCCTGATTTTGTCTCTGTGCCCCCTCCCGTGAGTGTCTTCAGTGAGGGACTCTGTCAGGGCTGAGCCAGGTCCCCACCTTGGAGGTGGCCATGGACACCCCTAGACCTCAGTTCACCCTCCTCCGATTGTTGCTGCCTCACCCCAGTTCATCTCCGGGTTTCTGGCAAAGCCCCTGCTCCCTGAAGCTGGAGGGGGCCGCCATGAGCACTGAGGAAGCGGCCAGTGGGGCCAGGACGATTGTCCCGTGCGGGGAAGTTTGGCACGAAATGCGCTGCCCCCATGACATAGAAGATGAAGCTGCTGTCTGGCAATTGAGGGGTTGACGTCAGGCCCTCACGGGGTAAGGACATCACACGGTGGGGCCCCAGCTCCTACAGAGGTCAGGGGCTCAGAGGAGTGATTTGTCAGTGTGGACACAAGAGTCTCTGAGGCTGGAGGGCCATGTCTTGCCCTGAGGAGTGTCTGGTCGGGCAGGAGACCCTCAGTGCACCTGGAAGGCGGTCCCTCCTGTAGCCGCAGGTCAGGAAGTAGCCTTGCACCACCACTTGGGGTGCAGACTATGCCTGAGCTCGTTTTCCAGGGCAGCTGCCAGACAGCACCCCATTGTAGGGCACAGAGCTGGGCGCCCCCCCCCCCCAGGGCAGCAGCACCCAACAGCCAGCGAGGGACCAGACTCGGGACTGGGAGAAACAAGCTTTATTTTGTCTTCTACAGGTGGGGTAATACTTTTAACACGTTTTTGTGTAAATGCAGAATAGCAAAATACCGAGCAAGAAAATAAAGTTTCTCAGTCCTGAGACCGAGGACCTTGTCTGCCGTCAGTGTGGTTTATGAGGCACTAGAATGCTCTGGGGGTGCTACCTGGACAGGGTCGGTGTCTCCAGCCATGGTCCAGGCCCGGCTTGGACCGCTGTGAGGCCGCAGCGGGTACTCAGAGCATGGAGCGGTGCAGCCGTCGGCTTTGCACCACCTGCAGCCTTTTCTGCCGCTCAGCAAAGTTATTCTTCAGGGTCTGCTTCAGTGCGGGCAGGATGGCGCGCTCCGTCCCGGGCATCGGGCTCAGGATCAGGCTGGTAGGGGCAGAGGGCAGCAGAGACGTGCCTGGGAGTGGCTGCCAGGGCCTGCTCTCTGCTGTGCCCGGCCCTCCCCTCCTGGCAGGTGCCCCACCCACCCCGTGCCCCTGGGACTCACCATTTCTTAGAGACACCCTTGGTGGAGACCTTGGGGAGCTGTGTGGCTTCCTGGTCCCTGATGAAGGAAGAGAAAACTGAGCCCCACACAGTCGGGCCCCCACTGTGCTGGGGAAGAACCACACCGGGCACTTACGTGGATTTTGGGCCAGGCTCCTCAGGTGTCACTTGGCACGACCTCTGGGTCCCTTCCAGGAGAGACTTGAGATGCTGCAGCTGAAAGGCAAGGGAAGAGGCATGGTGGCTGAGGCTGCGGAGACCCTAGGGCCGCCCCCCACCGCCCAAGCCTCACCTCTTGGGCCTGCAGGAGGTTGGCATTCCACAGCTGGCGGATGATTACTTCACACTGCTGAATCGAGGTGGGTTTGCGCAAGTGGGGGGGCAGGCTCATCAGGGGGTGCGCCCCCATCACCTGCTTGCCCCTGTGCTGGCTGCTCACCGCAGCAGCTGTGGCCTCTGGATTGCAGGTCTTCACTTCTTCATCTCTGAAACAGTCACTGCAGCAGCCCGGAGGTGGCCTGCCAGGCTGGCCTAACCACCCACCAGCTCTCAGGGCAGCGCGAGGCCAGTGCAGGGAAGAGGGGCATCAACACAGCCTCCTCAGGGGCCTGGATGCCTTCACTGACCAGGGCGCTCCAGGCCTCAGGTGGGGGTCTGTAGGCCCGTCTCTTCCTCCCCTCTCAAGGTGCACTAAGGGTCAGATGTGGTTCTGGCTGTCCTGACCCAAGCCTGGCAGAGCTGGTCAAGAGGGAATCTAAGGACTGTACAGAGAAGCAGGAGCCTGTCCTGTTGGCTGTACTACCTGGGGAACAATGGGGTCTCCTTTTCTGGTGCAAAGTCCAGACTCATTGCTGCTTTCCAGGGAAGTTCCTAAAACTGGGGTGTCCTGCCTTCCAATGGCCAAGTGAGTTTCCCAGGGTGGAGCCAGGGAACCTGACTCACTATTCTTGGTGCAAAGCACACTCATTTGGAGGTCACATTCTTCGAGAAAATGGTTTAGGGGCTGCTGCTGGCCCCTCTTGTGGGCTGAGGTCAGCACAGGCACCCTGCACGTCCCCCAGTGTGGTTCATGCTGGAGGCCGGCCCAGTTAGAAGGCAAAGCTGTGGGCTGGCTTTTGGTTGTGAACCTACTAAATGCCTTACTTGGCCAGCCCCGGCGTCCCAGAGGCTTTGTCCGGCTTGCTGCTGTGAAGCAGGGCAGTAACCGAGGTCTTCTCCTCCGGGTCCGTCTTCTGGAGAACCTCAGTTTTCGAGTCCTGCTTCTTGGAGCTGGGCTGCGGCCTGGCCTTGCCTTGAGGGTTGGCTACGGGTCAGACCCAGGCAGGGCCAGTTACTGTGGGCCTCGAGCGCTGGTGCCCAAGTCTTCCAGGATCAGCTGTGTGCTCAAGGAGCCCCGCCCCCTGCCTCAGTTTCCTCCTGGTAAAGAGGAGATGATAACAGAGCCTCCTGCTGGAGAGCGTGAATGAGGGTCTGAGGACAAGGCCTGTGGGCGGTGCCTGCTGATCGTTCGCTCTGACTCTGGAAGCAGGGCCAGTCTCCTCCCAAGGTTTGGAAAATGCTGAGGGCAGGGTGGCCCCACAAGCTGTTCTGACTCTGAAGCAGCACCCCACTTGGGGCAAAATGAAACCGAATGAGAGATCTTGACT
This sequence comes from Macrotus californicus, assembly GCA_007922815.1. Classification (NCBI taxonomy): domain Eukaryota; kingdom Metazoa; phylum Chordata; class Mammalia; order Chiroptera; family Phyllostomidae; genus Macrotus; species Macrotus californicus. The sequence goes on along the minus strand of VMDR010000880.1, from coordinate 39,970 downwards.
CAGCCCGCACAGGTTTACTTTCCAAGGACAAGGTCCACGGTCTGCCTGGGCCCTGCTGCTAGCAGGGGCCGCTCCTCCTCGGGATGCCTGGCCTCCTGGGGCAGAGGCTCTGAACTGCCCTCTGGCTGCAGAGGACACCACAGCCCAGGGCTCTATGGGCCTGGCCACCGCACCTGCGTCCTGCCTGCTTTGTGGGCACACTACACGCAGGGCTTCTGCAGGCAGCCAGCCCACCACCCCTCCCCAGAAGACCACTCAGAGGCCATCAGTGAATCTGTCTGCCTACCGTCCCGCTCCAGGTGGGCCTGCCTTGGGACCTTGTACCCCTCATTGAAATGAGGCCCTGAGTCCTGTCCCACCCCACCTCAGCCCCCTCTGGTGGTTTCAGCTCACCACACCCTCTTTGGCTCCCTTCAGTTGTCCCTTAACCCTCAAGTCTGTGGGGCCTAGCAAAGGCACCCCCACCCCAGAGCTGCCCAACAGTGGGGCACTTGCCCCCCCCCCCACCTTGAGCACACTGAGCACGCTCACCTGACACTGCTGAATTGGGGATGGGCTTGATGGACTGAAAGTTGGAATTGGAGATGCTACCTGTGGGCAAACATGCAGGGGTCAACAACCCAAGATGGCAGCAGTGACGCTCCTGTCCTGGCTTCCCCAGCAGCTTCTGCACAAGGGGCCGGGCACATCTGTGCCTGCCTCCTGGCCTTGCAGCCCCTGGGCCCGGGCACTCATGCAGAGCCCTCCCCAACGCTCGGGTGAGGCAGCCCCAGACCCAGCCAGTGCCTGAGGGAGCCAAGGCCATGGGAAAAGTGGTTCCTGAAAGGCCATCCACAAAGCAGGGAGCTTGGGACCCTAGAAGTCGCAGGTCTAGGAGTACAACCTCTCCTGAAGTCGTATCGGAGCCCCCCTGACTGCCGAATGGCCATCACTGTGTGCCTAGGGCAGCTCACTGGAGGGCTCCTACCACCCCATTCTCTGTGTCCCTCAGGAAGAGAGGTCCCGGGTACCCCTCAGACTGGGGCATTCCAGGCTGGCACCATCACCGCTCGGACTACCTCCCAGGCTCAGGCCTGGCCCCAAAGGTTAGTGGGGAGAACAAGCCTAAGAGAGCCTGGGCTGGACTGGGGGAAGGGCCTCAGACAAGTGGCTGCTGGCCTGCAGGTCTGTGCTTCCTTCTCTCAGCCCGCATAGTTGCTTCTGAGATGGCAGGCACAAAACCCCACCCCCACCCCCACCCCCACCTGTCTCAGCGAGTGAGGGACCAGAGCCACAGGACTGTGCTGGGCTCCCCAGCATTTCAGAGGGAGCCTGGAGCGAGCCAGAGCAGCCGGCCAAGAGGTAGTGAGGTTGGGGAGGGCAGGGGGAGGGCCCAGGCAGCCCCCCACCTGCAGCTGTTCTGCCCACAGACCCTACCGTTTGGACTTCCGGCCCTGGGCTCCCTGAGATTGGTGCCCTTGTGCTCCTCACCCAGACCATGGCTGGGGGCAGTGGTGACCCTCCAGGGCCCCTCACCACGAGGACAGTGCCTGGGCCAGTGCCGCTGGGTGGGGACAGGCAGTCTGGAGGGGCTGCTCTGATAGTGGTGACTTCCCATCAAGCACTGAGGGCTTCAGTCTTACCTTTCTTCTGTTGCTTCTGATTCATTATCAGCTTGTAATGGAGCTCTGAAAGCAAGCACATGTTCTCGTCGTTTTCCAAGTCACAGCCATTTTGAGAGAAGCTTGGCTTGTGCTGCCCACTCCCTCTCGACTGAGTCCCTAGGAGGCCTCAGGGACCCTGCACCATGGGTCAAGCCTTTGCCTTGGGCACCCTAGGGCCAGGAATGCCTCTGGCTATTCCCTGAGCCAAAGCCCCTGCATGAGAGGCTTGCCCGAAATCCCACCCTTCATCCATAAGGCCTACAGAACAACCCTCTGCCAGGTGGGGGCTTGGCTCCAGTGGTACAGGGCTGAGTCATGATGACCTGGCTTTCCAGGAGCCTCTGGCCATAATGAGCCGGGGTAGTCAGTGCACCCACCAAGTGACGTCCAACCCACTGGCTGGCCACATCCGGCCTGTGTCAGGAAGGGACTGGGGTGAGACTCACGCAGACAAGGGGAGGGGAGGGTCCTGACATGATGGATAGGCAGTGTTGGCGTGCCTGGCACTCCAGGTAGAGGCAGCAGGAGAAAGGAGGGGAGTGAGAAACCCAGGCGGGCCTAGATGCTGGGCGGAGAGGTAGAGCATGAGGAAGGCCAGAGAGAGGGGCAGGGTCCCATGGTGGAGGCCTCCAGTTCTGCTTCAGGCCTGGCTCCGGGGCCTGAGGAGCCTCAAGGGGTGCAGTTAGGAAGGGAGGCCTGCCCTGAGGAGACACAGGGCATAGGGGCGGAGGTGTCTGGGGAGGGTCTGGATAGGGCCCTGGGACCCTTCTGGGGCCAGCATGCCTGCCCTTGATCTGGGTGGTTTAGTGTGTGAAAATTCAGAGCTGTGTACTGGTGCTTTCGGGGATATGTTTTACTCCTCTAAAAAGTTCTTAAAATGAGCCCTGGCTGGTGTAGCTCAGTGGATTGAGCGAGGACCTGTTAAACCAAAGGGTTGCCGGTTCAATTCCCAGTCAGGGCATGTACCTGGATTGCAGGCCAGGTCCCCAGTAGGGAGTGCTCAGAAGGTAGCCACACATTGATGTTTCTCTCCCTCTCTTTCTCCTTCCCTTCTCTTATCTAGTCTTAGATAGGTAAAATCTTTTTTAAAAAAAAAAGCTCTTAAAACTAGGTGGAGGCTACAGAGAAGGGCTGGGTGGGTAACCCTGCCGTGGGATATGACGCCGCCAGGCCCGCCCCTGCCAGATGGACAGATGACCGGGGAAGGCACCTCCCGTCATGAACGAGGCCGGGTTTTTTGGCCTGGGGCAGGGAGTCGGAACCCCTCGTGGCAGGACTCGGGGTGGGGCTTGCTGCCCTGTGTACTCCCTGAACCCTGCGTCGAGTCCATGTACTGTTTCGGTGCTGAAAGCAGTGGGAGGTTGTCGGGAGGCAGGTCTTCGAGTATCTCCGGGCCCCACGGAGGAGGGGCGCACCGCTCTGGCCCCGCCCCCGCCCCGCCCCCCAGATTCACCCTTGTTCTCCCGCTTCAGGTGCTCAATCTCCTCGTGAAGTTTGACCAGAGTCTCTGAGTGCTGCTGCTGCAGGAACTGCAGGCTCTTCTCCAGCTCCAGTACCCGCTTCTGTGCCTCGCTGAGCCCGAGCTGCGCAGTGTGCTGCCCCGGGTGCTGGAGGACCGGGGGCGGGCGCTGGCGCTGACGCGATGCCCCCCAGGAGCTCGGGATCCCCGAGCTGGGGGGCCGCTGCCCGGCCACCACCCCGGCCAAACTCATATCTCCGTAGCTGCTGCCGCTGCGCGTCCACTGGGTGGCCGGGCAGGCCCGGCCTAGTGCCGCGTCGCCATGGAAACGGGCGCGACCTAGGGCGTGCTGCGTGAATGGGGCGGGGTCTGGGCGGCGGGGGCGTGGTGTGCGGGTGGAGCCCAGGTGAACGCGATGTCACCTAAAAGGAATCCTCTGGCTTAATTAACCGTCAAAGAATCGGCTCCTTTACAGTAAACCTTAATATTTAATTTTGCCTGCTTGTTGTGTGTTAATGGTTTACTTTTTGAACAAATGATTCAATTATAGGTTCGAAAGTCAAAAGGTAGTGTTTCCACTTCCAATATGCAGAATCCCCATGCATTATGAAATGTGGACAAAACACATGAGACAGTCTGAGGCACTGGAGAAGGACAAAAAGCAGGTGGAAACTGAAGGGCAGGCAACTCTTAAAATCCCTTGAGGGCCCTGGCTGGTATGCCTCAGTGGATTGAGTGCCGGCCTGAGAACCTAAAGGTCATGGGATCGAATCCCAGTCAGGGCACGTGTGTGGGTTGCAGGCTGATTCCCTAGTTGGGGAAGTGCAGGAGGCAACTGATGGATGTATTTGTCTCACATTGATGTCTCTCTCCCTCTCTTCCCCTATCTCTAAAAATAAATAAATAAAATCTTTAAAACCCCCTGAGGGTTCTCTCTACTCAGCCAGACCTCAAGAAGCTATTACAGTTTTATTGGCTCCAGGAGGCAGAAGATGAGTTTGCTGCAGCTGATAATTGAGAGGGTGATGCTGGGTAGTTTGGATCCTCAGCGGGTGAGAAGCAGGAAGCTATAATTCCCTTCCAATAGATGGCTGGCCTGAACTGCACACGCGTGGGTAAAATCCCAGGATCCCAGGAAAAGACAGAGCTCTCGAGAGGGCACAGAACTGAGAAGGCAACTCCAGAAAAGGCTTGGTAAACACCTAGTTCTCCAATTAACCCTAGAAGGGTCTTACCTTGGGAATAAAGCCTATGTTCTAGAAATAAGGATCTGCACCAAGACTGTTGGAAAACCCAAAATATAGCTGCCCCTATTAAATTTACAGCCAAGCCTCCGATCGGTGGTGGGGATCTTCCAGTAATTCAGCTCCACCTAGAGGAAAACAACTGCAACAACAACAAAACAAGAGCACTTTTCAGGGAATTATAACACAACCCAGGGTTTCCATGGCATGTTATCCACGATGTCTGAAAGACAATAAAAATACTGGACATGCAGAGAAACAGATAAATGTAATCGAGTCGAGAGAAAAAAATCAGATTCAGTCAACAGAAACAGATCCACAAATAATTCTAGGTAATAGAATTAACAGAAAGGTGCTTTTTTTTTTTTTGAAAATTTTTATTTTTTAAATTACTTTATTGTTGTTCAATTACAGTTTGCATTCCCCCCCCCCAACCCCCAAGAAAGGTGCTTTATAATAAATACATTTAAAAAGCTGCCCTGGCTGGTGTGGCTCAGTGGATTGAGTGCAGGCCTGCGAACCAAAGGATAGTCAGTTCGATTCCCAGCCAGGACACATGCCTGGGTTGCAGGCCAGGTCCCCAGTGGGGGACACTCAAGAGGCAACCATGAATTGATGTTTCTCTTCCTTTCTTCCCCTCTAAAAATAAATAAATAAAATCTTTTTTAAAATCCTAGAAAGCTACAGAAAAAAACAGTGATTAAAACCATCAGGAATATTTCAAAATAATAGGGAGAGTATAAATATGTATACATATATATTTTTAAAGATTTTATTTACTTATTTTTAGAGAGAGGGGAAGGGAGAAAAAGAGGGAGAGAAACATCAATCAGTTGATTCTCAGGGACTGAACCTGCAACCCAGACACGTGCCCTGACCAGGAATCCAACCAGTGACCTTTCGCTTTGCAGGACAATGACCAACCAACCGAGCCTCACCAGTCAGGATTTTTTTAAAAGGATATCCTAGAACTAAAAACGTATCTGGACTGGACTTCTCGTTTCTTGGTCTGGCATGTGAGGAACTTTGAAGTTGTCACTCCCATCAACACAGAAAGAAAAAAGCTGAACAAACTGAAAATCAGTAACTCTTCGATCCGTCAGAGGACCGAGTCACAGCGCAAAGTACCGCCCTGTAACTGGAGAGACCGGCAGGCACAGAGAGCCACAGCTCACTGCAGCAGAGGCCTCCCCAGGAACCAGTGGGCAAGTCTAGACTGTAGTTGACGAATTGCTGGTGTGGCTCACTTTGGGAGTTACAAAACCCAAGGGGAGCGTCCAGTCTTCAAGGGCCCTCACACTCTTGCGAGTTTAGCCTCCAGGAGCTCTGCCATGTTCTCACAGGGAAGAATGGGGAAAAATGGGTTCATCAGGAGACCGGACATGGCCAAGTACAGAGTCAGGAGCTTGAAGATACATAAATAGAAATGCAAAGAGAAAAATGAATGCAAGAGAACAGAATATCCAAGACCTCTGGGACTAACAAAAGATGAAAACACCAGAAGAAAGAGAGCAAGGAAGAGAGAAAATATTTAAAGCAATAATGACTGGTGATTTCACAAAATTAATGAAAGACAACAAATCATATATCCAGGAAGCCCAGGGAACACCAAGCAGGATAAACTCCAAAGAATCCTACTCCTAGGCATAGTGTATTTGAACTGCGGAAAATTAAAAAGGAAATGTTGAAAGAAACCAGAGGGAAGAGAAAACCTTACCAGTAAAGGAGCAAAGATAAAACTATACTGGACATCTCAGAAACCATGCGAGCCATTAAGAGTGGAGGTAAATATTTATAGCACTGAAAGAAAAAAAGCCACCAAGGTACAGTACTGTTGGTCCACCTAAATTTCCTTTCAAGAGTGAAATAATACAAATAACGTTTTCTTTTTTTTCCCCTCTGTGCCATTGAGTGACAGCTGCCACGGGCACAGTCCCAGGCAAGATGCACCCCAGGGCTTCTTCCTTCAGTACTAGGCCACCAAATCCTGGCCCCACTGCCCAAATATTTCCTTAAATAAAAATTGAGGGACTTTGTCACAAGGAGTTGTCCCAGGTTTGTAACATTTCCTGCTTTGCAAGAAATGTTATTCAGAAAGAAGAAAAGTTCCAAAGGTCGGAACTTGTTTCTACATGAAGAGCACTGGAGAAGATATAAACAAAAATAAAATATTTTTTTTCTCGTATTAATTAATGTAACAGATAACAGTTTGTTCAAAATAATGATGGCAACAAAGCACTTAGATCCAGTAACTCCAGCCCATGGGTAAGTGAAGTGACAGCAGTGTTAAAAGGGGTGAGAGGGGAGAGTTGGGAACACTCTTACAGCGGCTGGCACTGCTGTGCGGTGGCCCAGGGCTGTCTGAAAGAGGGCTTGGATGCGCTGTAACTGAAGCTCAGTTTAAGGCAACCAGTAAAAATGAGTATATACATACATGTATAAATAATAACGGAATTTACAATTTGTTTATATACAATTTATATGTAACACATATTTTAATTGTAATATATACAACTTAAACGTAATACACATTATAGTAATATGTATTACGTACTTACCCCTGTCCTCCCTGTGTGCCATCTGCTCCCTCCATGGCCCCTGACCACCAGAACCCAGTCCCTTCCCTGACCTTGCCATTCTTGGTTCTGCACCAGGAGGTCCTAGAGCAGTGGGTGGCCCTGCCTGTTCTGTGTCCCCAGCACGGCTGAAGGTGCACATAGTAGGTGGCTATTCATAGCTGACGGATGTGTATGTAGAACACAATAGGGTGTTGGCGAATGTTTTCAGAAGGAAAGAGTCCTGGCTGGGTGGTTCAGTTGGTTGGCGCATCGTCCCATGTATCAAGAGGTTGTGGGTTCGATCCCTGGTTTGGGCCCATAGGGGAGGCAACCAATTGATGATTCTCTAAACTCAGTAAGAAAACATACCCCTCGGGTGAGGCAAAAAAAGGAGAGAAATGTGGGCAGGGGAAGCTGAGAAGTGGGTGTGGTGGGGAAATGGCGCCACTGATCTCTCACCCCGGGCCACCATCTTGCAGTGTGTTGATCTCTCCTCTCTCGACCTAATGAGTCTGATAACAGAAACCAGTCATCTGTCAATGCTGACCCTGGGACATCAAACACCCAAGCCAGGCCAGAGCACTCCTGGGGAGAAGCTCCCATGCGGTCGCTAAGTGTACAGTTCGGTCCCAGCTGCAATGTGACCCTCCAATGTGACCCTGCAATGTGAGCGTCCAGAAGCCACAGAAAGTACAACACATATTCCAGGATCACTAGGTTTTGTTTTCCCACACGAAAGCTGACTCTGACCTGCTGGGGAACAGAAAGCAGAATCCTCACGGCTTGGACCTATCCCAGGGGTTGAGCTGGCTGAGGCTCACTCCGGGCCTGCACCCCCAAACCTCTGGGGTCCACTGTCTCCATCACGGCCACGTGCCTGCACCCACCCGTCTGCTGCTGCTTCCAGTGAACCCCCGACCCGGGGTGAGGCGGGCAGGACACCCAGCGGCCTGTGCCCAGGCCCTGCACGACTCAGGGTTGGGGATGAGTTTCTTCAGACCCACAGTCAGTTACAAGCCTGACTGGACTTTTGGTCACAGGCCACCCAATGCCACTTTACATCAGAACGCACAGCCCAACTGTGTGTTGGAAAACAATGACAGCTACCACCAGCACACACACCAGACGGCGGCTTGCTCTAAACCACTGTCCGCACAGTTGTCCTCTCCGGTGCGCCACCCGCACGAGCGAGGCGTGTAAGCCCCAGGAGGGGGGTTTCTGACAGCGAACATGTCGTTGTGTGACTTGAATATTAAAGTAGTACCAAAAGGTAAAATCTTTGTGCACTTTTTATTGAAAGTCCAAACAACGCTTTTGATCGTCCTTGGTTGTAGACCAGAAGCTGGCAGAACGAGCCTGGTCCTGTCGTATCCCCCAGGCCTGCAGGGGAAGAGTCCTATAGGACAGGGAGGTGACGTGGCCACCACCGAGCCAAGTGCTTGCTGACGTGGGGCCCAAAGGAAGCCAGGGTGAGCACTGTGCCACCGAGCACCTGTTCTCCTACAGTATCTCTGCATTAGCTGAACTGCGTGGCCCAGGCTCTGAATTGCTAGACGCAGACTGACCCTTGCTTTGCCAAGTGTGGGGGCAAAACTTAGTTTGAAAATTAGGAATCAAAGAACCATCATTTAATTTCCTCAGCAATCTCTTTTAGGGTCTTTCATTTCCCTCTGGAGCCAGAGGATGAGCTACTGTCTGGTGTCACCTGGGGAGAGGAGACATGTCACACTGCCCACCTCAAGGGCCCTCAGGGGAAGCACTGACTCGCTGGCTTCACATGGCTAAACCCTGACAGTTAAAAAAGAGAAAGGCCTCGAACGCCACCTCACAGCGGGGCCTCCGACTGCGGGAAGAGGAAGGCCCAGCAGCCGGGCCCTGGACTGTTCCTGTCCCGCGTGGCTCAGGGGCCCCTGGACACTGCTCCCTTCCGGGCCAAGCTTGGCCTGCACACCCTTCTTTCAGGATCTCTTCCCAATGCTTTGGAGGCTACAGGAGAGTGCCCCTAGAAGTGTGAAGATGACGGGCTCAGGCTCGGAGGTGGCCTCCCAGAAACACAGGAGTGGCCACGTGGGGACAGTGGCTGGCTGTGATCAGAGCGGGTGCAGCTTGCCCTGCTCTGTCAGCAGCGTCATGGCTGCGGCGTAGAGGAAGTAGCCCAGCACAAGGAGCAGGGCACAGGGCAGGGGCCCGATGCAGAACAGAGAGGCCACAAAGAAGGCCAGCAGCAGCGACAGCAGTGTTCGGTAGCTGCCCAGGAAGCGCAGGCTGAGCCTGGGGCCCCGGGCACGATGCACTGTGCACCCCTGCGCCACAGGGCTCAGCAGGTGCCTGCTAGCCAGCCCAGGCTCCATGAGGTGGTATCGACAGAAGCTGCCGAGGAAGTCCGCCCGGGAGCACAGGGCTGCCATCTGGCCTGCAAACTAGAGCAGAGAGGTACAGGGGAGTGGGCAGCAGGAAGGGGCCACACTTTCCACCCAGCCCCACTCCACGGCTCTAGGGCAGAAGGGGCCCCGAGGCGAGCATACGGCCCTCCCACCCACACTCACCCTGTGGTTGATGGCGGAGGACAGCCGGAAGAGGAAGCGAACCAGGCTGGCAATCTCATAGCTCCGGATGGGCTGTAGCTCTGAGTCCCCCTGGTACTCGATGTCAAACTTTCGCAGCCCGTTGATGATCTAGAAGCAGCAGGAGAGGTAACTCCAGGTGAAACCTGGGCCACAGGAGTAGCCCAGGAAACACACCCTTGCAAACAACTCAGCAGTCACCTCTGCTCATGGGAGATGGGGACAGGCCGGTGAGACCACCAGCTATGCTGCCTGGAGTGGCCCAGACAGCCAGGCCCCTCTGGGACACGAGCCTTACCTGGTACCGACCCAGCGGTGTGAGGATGAGTCCGTCCTCACCCACGATGCAGTCTGGGAGCTGCTTCTTGCCATTCTCATCCCGAGTCGTCCCCAAGGCGAGCGCGAGCTGGGTGAGCTGGGCCTCACTGAGCTGTCAGGGAAAAACACCTGCTGTTTCCAGGTGAAGGGAGGAAACTGGTCTTCAACCCACTGGGCCCCTCACAGCGACGACGATGGGACCCAGACATAACACTGCAGGCATAGGCCAGTGTCTCCCACATAGGCCCGGGAACCCTTTATGGCAGAACCCATGCTGGGTCCTGGTCCGTGGCTGAGCAGTGGGACGATGGCCACAGGACCAAATCCGGGGAGGGGACAGCCCCACGGCTCATACTCGGAACATCTGGCACAGGTACTCCAGGGCCTTTTCCAGGTACTCGTCTGTCTTGCGGACACTGTCCTGTCCCATGTCATCCAGGTCATTGGCTGGGTAGGAGCTATTTGTGTCCGAGAGGGAGAAGCCCAGCCATGACAGAAAGGGACGACCGGCTGTGCTCTCCCCGTACTGGTCGGAGATGGACTTGGCTGTCTGCTTGGCCTGCGTGATGAGCTGAGCCAGGCGCAAGACCTGTGGGGCAGAGGGGAGGTCAGCCGGCTGATGGGGCCATCCTGGGGGAGCCTGCCAAGGGCCAGGAGGGGTGCCTTCCACATAATGAAGAGTTTGAAAAACTAAGATGCATATTCTAAATGTGGAAAATCTCCAACAAACACTGCCTCTATTATCAGAAATAAACTAGACTCCACTGAACAAAAAAAGGGAGGGGAGTAACAGTGTGTGCTCCACGCCTAATCTTCCTCTTTCCCCCCCAATGCGTGCGCCCTTCCTGGCCCACCGTCCTAGGGGTTCAGGATGGCCCTGTGGCTGGCGGAGCCCAGACTCACTCACCAGGGTCCGGATCTCCGGCCCAAACATCGGGGTGTACTTGCAGTCCTGGCCTTCCAGGCTGTAGACGTGGCTCTTCACCTTGAAGGAGGTGTCGGTGACAGCCGGTGGCCAAGATGACAGGAAGCTGCCGGTGAATGTGGGGGCCGTGAAGAGCCGGTGCTGGCGGTGGGGAATGACGAGCTCGGGCTCCAGGAATAGCTGCTCACCTGGAAGGCGGGACAGAGATCTGGCTTCGGATTCCGAGGACACAAAATATCCAGTTACTGTTGGCCAGCTCCCTAAGTGCCTCCTGTAGTTTCCAAACACCAGTGACCACGCAGCGTAAGGGCGCAGGTCCTGATGCTCCCAGAGCCCCTGCTAGGCCCAACTGGAAGGCCAACACTTGCCAAGAGATAGCACAAGAAGTTAACGCCCAGCAAAGCTGGCTTGGATGAAAGCAGGACCGGGACTGAGATTGCCATGAGTCACCAGCCAAGATAGCTCAGAGATCTGCTCCCCTCCTGCCAGGCACACCAGACTCTAGCCCAGCATGCTGAGCGACGGGGAAGACAGGGTTCAGCCAGGCTCAGACCTTCACCCTGCTGCTGGGCACCAGGATTCCCCACACCACCCCTTGCCAGGTCCCCTACAAGCCGTGAGGCACATGCAGGGTATGAGAGTCCCTCTCTAAGTGCTGCTTCCAAAGGCTAAGGGCTTACCTTTCTGGATCATCTCAGCCAGGTTGGGCTGGGAAAAGACCTTGGCCACTCGGAAAACCATAAGTGCGTTCTTGGGGCTGACCAGGTCGGTGCGCAGTGCACGGCTCAGGAAGCCCACGAAGAGCTTGGTGTACATCAGCAGGTTTTCTTGCACAAAGGGTGCCCTGGGGACCGGGCTGCTAGTCAGGGGCCAGATCTCCCACAGGGGACAAGGCCACATGGGTCCTTGCCCCCTCTCCCCAGTCATGACCTCGTGGAGGTATCAAAATGGAGGCTGAGGGAATCTGGGGGCGGCAGAGGAGGAGGCAGGACAGAGACCGGTAAGACCTAGGCCCCCTGAGGACAAAGGATCCTCCCCAGAGTGAGGTCCTTTCCGAGAGGACCAAGGCCACCAGGGCGGCCAAGGGATGCACAGGAGGTGGCGATCAGAGGTGCCGACGGGAGCCTGGGGGCCAGCTGGGAGATGTCGGGGACATCTGTTGCAAAACGGCTGGTGAGGGAGGTTTGGGGATGAGCGTGAACATACATCGGAGTGAGACAATAATGGCAAGGCGACAGAGGGGAAATGGGTGACCTGCTATTTCCATGGGAAACCAACCCCAGGGCCCAGGCAAGACACAGCAGAGTCAAGGAGGGGCAGCTGGTGTGCCCACTGTGCAGGACCTCGGAGGAGAGCCCCCGGAGCAGCCCCCCTGGGGAGGGCAGGATGCCAGGCTCACCATCTCTCTGACATGCAGCGGGCCTGGCCATCACTGCTCGGAGACTGCTTGTCAGGCGCGTACCTCCAGGGCTGCAGGTAGCTTAGCCACATCTCCAGGACCTGTGAGGCGCGTGTACACAAAGGTAGGCTATGGGGGACAGGCTTAGGGACAGGCCTTGGGCCAGATCCTTGGGTCATCTGGCTCAGGAGGCAGCTCATGGGAGCAGAAGCACGTTTCTAGTTGTGGGGGCTTCGTTCTGCTGGGGTAGGCAGGGGGGTTGCCAGGTTCTGGCTTTTTCCTGCACTCCCCTAAGAGGACACTGGAGGGACTCAGTGCATCCCTCGGATGTTTAACCCTCTCAGTATCCCTTCAGAAGCGGGGCCAAGTACAGCTCAGGGAGGCGTGACAGGATCGACACTCACAGCTCGGAACGACGCATCCAGGGGCCAGTGGCCGAAGCAGTGCTGCAGGAAAAGGTAGAGCTTCTGCTGGACAAACCTCGGGATGGCGGCCCTACAGGAGAGGAATTAGGGCACCTTAGCGGCTCAGCACACCCTGGGGGTGAGACTTTGTATTTTTAGCCCCATTCTTCTGAGGAAGAAACTGCAGTTCAGAGAGGTTAGAGAACGTCCTGGGGACACACTGCACACACGTGGCTGTACAGTGTGGCTCCTGTACCTGTCAGCTGGGCTCACGACCCAGCCCTTTCCCTGCCTGAGGAGGGGGAGGGGGCCGCACAGAACTCAGCCTGCTGTGGCAACTGATCTGCCCTACTGTAAAGGCCTTCCCAGCCCATCAGGCCTTTCCCTTGCTAGCATGGCTCTTTCCGCCAAAGAGGGCTCGCCTGGAGGGGAAGGCCACGAAAGCCAGAGAAAGCAGCTGGGTGCCCCCACCCACCTCTGGGGCCTGGGTGGGGGTGAGGAGACAGAGCCAGGAGGGGACACAGTGATTGCCCACCTGACCCAGCCTGCAGAGGCCTCACACGCCTCTGCTGACCTGACCCACATGCCCTGGGGAAAGGTCACTGTGGGCAACACACGTGGAGGACATAGAGGCAGGCAGAAGCACAGAAGCCTGGCACACAGCCCCACACCTACCGTTTGAACTCCTCCAGGGGGCTGGTAGCATGGGAGTGGGCAGAGGGAGAGACCTGCTCGGGCTTCAGGCTGTTGGAGAAGGCGTGCAGGTGCTTGACCAGCAGGCGCACCACCAGCACGTGCTCCTCGGTGGGTGTGAATGACTCCTAAGGTTGAGAGGGGCACAGGGTCAGAATCCAGATCTTTCTGAGCTAGAACCCCCAGGTGTGAGCACATCCCACCAGGGCCCATCTCTCTGCTCTCCCCACAGGATTTGTGGGCCAGGCTGGAAGTGGGACCGTCTGGGGCCCCACCCAGCCTGCTACTCGCTGATGACCCTGGCACCACAGGGTCTGAGACTGCTAAAAGTGGCAAAGCCTGTACAGTATGCCCTGGGAAAGCTGCCAAAACAGACAAGTTGGCCAAGTGCTACCCTGCACACTTCAAACCCCTTATTGGAATCCTCAGAGGGTGCCCTGTCATAGCTGTCCATCCAGGTTGTCAGGGGTCCTCACCTCCTGGTCAGCCAGAAGATGAGGAACACGGGGCAGGCAAGCCAGCATCCCACCTGGGATGTGGACTCAGGGTATTCTCCTGCCTCCCAGGTACGTGCAGACAGCTCACTATGGACCCTGGCCTCCCCTTTCCAGGTGAAGCACACCCTGGTTCCTCTTCTTGCTCCTCCTCCAGCACACAGCCCTCCCTGTGCTAATGAACCTGGAGTCAGCACAACCCCAAAGGCCAGAGCACCCACAATCTTGTGAGCTGAACGCTGGATTCAGAGTCCTCGTAGGATCTTTGAGAGCCAGACCCAAGAGGAAGGCCTGTTTGCCAGCTATTCAGGGGCGGAGTGCAGGGTGGAGCCCTCTGAGTGACAGAAGACACATGGGAAGGCAGGACCCACTGCGCCCACCATCCATCCTATGGCTGTCCAGATTGACATGCTCCTCTCCCCACGCTCACCCCCAAACCCCTAGGGCCTCAATGAACTTGTTGGAAGAGGTCTGGCAGCCTCATCCCGACACACAGCAGTGCTGAGGCTGGTGCAGGCCCCATCTCCTGGCACACCCAGTGACACAGGCCCTCACGGGCGGAGGAAGCCAGCCTGCTGGGCTCTGCTCACAGCACTGTCTACGCAGCTCTCCCTGTCATGGAATTGCCACCACAGGCCAAGGTGACATGCCCTGCAGGTCCTTACATCTAGGGATGATACTGTGGAGCAGAAGGTAATTTTCTTCTGCTTATCTGCATTTTTAAGTCTTCATGCAAAGAATTTGCACTATTCTGAAGAGAAAAACCACAAGCTGTTTTAACAATAAAAGATCAGGCCCTGGCCGGGTGGCTCAGTTGGTTGGAGCATTGCCCCGTATACCAAAGGGTTGCAGGTCCCATTCCCGGTCATGTACCTAGACTGCACACTCAACCCTCCAAGTTGAGGCACATATGGGAGGTGAGTGAGCAATGTCTCTCTCTCTCTCAAATGAATACACATACCCTCAGTGAGGATTAAAAGAGACTAGAAGGGTATCAATGCCAGGCCGTAACTCCCTGCTGAGAGCCCTCCCCTTTCTCATTCCTGGCCGCTCACCCTTCCGTGGACATGGACAGGGGAGCTGGGATCCCCTGCTCCATTTCAACCCATCCTTCCTGCTATTTCTGGGGAGCCAGGCTCCCCGCCACAGGCCCCCAGCAATCACACTGCAACCCCTCAGCTGTCTTCCCTCTAGGTTTGTCGAGTGGATCTTCTCTTCCTCCAACCCCACACCCTCCTCAGCCAAAGCCCCACAGGACTCTGCTACAGCTGCAGGTGGCCTCCCCCACCTTTTAAGGCCACTTTTCCAAAGCCCATTCCAGGGCTCTGAGCCCTCCTGCTGTGGAGTGAATGCAGCCAGGTATTTCTCCAGGGATCCCTCCCTTAGCTGAGTGACATCTTCCCAACAGAGGCTGGAGCAGCACCCACTCCTCTATCCAGCTGGCCCATGCTAAACCTTCTGGAACATTCTCTTCCCTTCTCACTGCAGCTGCTGCTGTTTCTGAGCAGAAACCCCAATTATGTGCTGCACGCTGACCATCCCATCCCAGCAAAACAAGATTTTTTTACCTTGAGTTCAAATTCAATGTTGTGTGAAACAGGCCCTGGCTGTGAGCATGGCTCCAAATACACCATTTGGCCATTTCTGCCCAGACGTCCAGGCTCATCTCATACTTCAGTGAACTATGAGAAAACGCCCTACAGGGCTGACCGCAAATCTGTCACACTGTTCATTTCCACCTAAGCAGACCACAATCTCCATGGGGTCACAGCTCACTCCTGTCTGCCTATGGAGGACTCCATGAGTCCACAAGAGACTGAGCTTGTAGAAGGCCAGGCCTACTTATCCAGGGACCGACCGCACCTGCAGGCAAGAGGGCCAAGCCCAGAGTTTTCCAGTCCCTCTGCCTCACACAGAGGCTCAGGTCTGCAGAACTACACCACCCACAGCCCCTGGGCCCCTGCACGCTCGGTCACCTCCTCAGTACCAGGCTTGTGCTGCAGGGTGAGTCGGGCTACAGCATAGGCAGAGGTATCTGCTCCCTCGAATCAGGGCCAAGTAGAGAGCCCCCAAAACACCCAAGAACTTGTCACACCTCAGCTGCCTTGAGGCTTAGCCAGGCGGATTTGATGGCCATATAGCCAGCAGGGACCATGTGCCTCACTCCCTGCCACAGGGCTGCACATCCCAAACCCTGGCTACTCTGCGAACCTGGAGGCCAGGCCAGGCTGAAAGGCCCGGCTCCCCCCAAGCCCCGGGACCCTGCTCTGTGTGAAACGGGTCTCTGCATCAGCCCCAGCAGGCTCCCAGCCACGCCCTCGCTTTACCACTGCACTGACACGAGCCCTGTGGCTGACACCACAGGGCAAGGGTGAAACGGAACGGATCGAGAGCAGCCAGTACTTGGTAGGCGTGGAGGGCCTGGAGGCTGGGTTGGGCAGGGCTGTGGAGGGCGTTGGAGACACTGAGTCGGTAGTGTAGAACCTCCAGCTGAGACAACAAAACACAGCAGCCAGACAGGGTGGAAGAAGGGGGGGGGAAAGGGGAGAGTGGGGAAGGAAAGTGAGAGCCCAGAAGCAAGGAGAAAAAACAAAAACAAAAGCAGGTCAGTGACAATCCTAATAACCACGGCCCACCGACCTCGGGCCGGTGAGACCACCCTCTCAGCAACCCAGGCCACACCCCTCCCAAAGGCACTACCAAGAGGAGGGATGGACCGACCCTCTAGGTCACAGGAGGCCTGACAGTGTCCATGTCACTGGGGCCCAAGGGCCATCCTAGCTCCCGAAAGCCAGTCTGACTCAGTTTCCTTCCAGAGGCTCCCGCTCTCCCCTGACCCCGCTGGCACGCACACGCCCACTGCAGCCCACTAAGAGCCCAGGCACCTCATTGGGACACACTTCCAACAACCAAGGCCCTGAAGGCCTGCGGCTCAGGAAAGAAACTTTTTTATGAACCAGTTCTAGCGGGAGGCCTTCCTGCCGAGGACACAAAATATGTAATTTACCAGACTTCCCTGGGTTGCCCCCAAGGAGAAATCTACCAGCACACTTCCTGTGTCTAAGATTCAATCAGTGTTCTGTCCTGATGGGGGCTGGTTCCGAAAGGCAGCACAGAGGCGAGCACAGGCTCAGCCCGCCAGGCCTCGCCAAATGCCCTCCACACTGAACATTCTGGATATGGTTAAAGGAGGCGCAAACACTCCTCGGCTTTAATTCTGGGAAGACCAGCCTCTACCTCACCAGGAGCCCCCAGCCTCCAGATACACAGAGCCTTTCATCAGTCCCGATGGCAAGAATCTGGCCATGGTCACACACTCCCAGAGGCAGCTGGGGCCCTGAGCCCAGGACATGGGGAAGACAGCTGAGCAGGCATGCTGTCTGGTCCCACCCTGGGTGGGACCTTCCGCCCCACCTCCCCGCTGAAGCAGCCCTCCATCAGCCAAGCACAGTCCAGAGGCAGTCCCAGCATACCCTGCCCTGCAAGGGCCGTGCCTCCCGCCTAGGCAGCATGCGTTACACAGAAGCCAGAGTGAGTGTGCCAGACTCCAAGGAGACAGGCACAGCCAAAGACACGTGGAGCAGGGGTGGGAAGGAGCACAGCAAGGGGGTGTTGGCCATTCACAGCCTTCCTCCCAGCCAGACCTTGGGCTCAGCTGCATCTCTCAGTGAGGATTCGGGGCACAGTTTTCCTGTTGGGTCCCTGACCTGGCCTGTGGGGACACAGGGCAGCCCCACACCAGCCTGCAGGGCTGTAGCCATCCTTACTGCCCCTTCAGAAGCTCCACTCAGCAAGCTGGGTGGAGTGGAGGCCAGGCCTCCAGGGAGCAAGCACGTATCTCTGCACCCAGCCCAGCCCCAGACACACTGGGGGACTTCCAGGAGCTACACTTCCTGCTCCCCTAAAACCAGGCTTCACCAGGATTTCCGTATGGTGCAGTGCAGTGTGGGCCCGGATGAATGACAAAGAGGCCTCAGATGAAGCAGACCTCCACAGCAGTCTTTCCCGGGTTCTGACGCACCACGTATTTTCAGGTTTTGCTTTTCTACCTCAACAGGAGGCAAAGGGCTGAACCTCCCCGGGCGCCTGGTGGGAACGGTTGCTGCCCTGCCCCGTCCACTCCCAGCCATTCTGAGCAGCTCTTGCCCACCCTGTGGTCTGGCCAAGAAGAAGCACATGTGGGGAGAAGGGGAAGGCCCCCCCTGTCCCAGCAGGGACAGGCTACTGCCCCTTCCCCATGTGGACTCAGAACCCTCACAGGTGACAGACAGCCTGGAAAGGCCTTTCTGCCTCACACACCTGCTAAAAATTAAAGCGGGCGTGTCTGCACTGGCTCAGAAGACCCAAGAAGGAGCAGACCAGGAGGGCAAAGCAGCGAAGTGGCCTCTGCCTCAGCAAGACCAAGCCGCATGCACAGGATCCCGCGAGGAAGCCAGGAACATGCAGAGCCCGCTCTGGAAGCAGGAAGGGCAGCGTAAGAGTTTTGTGACAGGAGAGGCCCAGCCTGGAAGGGAGCCCCCTGTTCTCCTCCTCCTGTGGGACACCAAGGAAGGAGATTCGGGGCACCCTGCACTTTAAGAGCAGTGATGGGAGGGCTGCACCCCAGCCCTGCACACGGAGAGCCCCGGGGCCACGAACTGGCCGCTGAGACCCTGCAGCAGGAACAGAACTGCCACTTCTCCCCAGAATCGCAGAGGGAAAGTTACAAACAGCCATTTTTTCATTTTTTAAAAAAACCACACGTCCTAATTCTCAAGGAGGCTTGTGAGGATTTTGTCTGGCAGTGACAAAAAAGCAAAGTCTCAGGAGCCATGCCCTGCAGTCTCTCAGAGCATGAACCCAAGTGCCCATCTTACTAACAGACAGAACTGCTCCACCCCGATGGGCCAGTGGGCTATGGGCCCCAGGGACAGCGACCCCAGGAGGGTGCCAGGGTCTTGACCACCTCCACGCCTCTGTACACAAGTATGCTACCCGGCCGAAGAGGGGGAAGGCGAGGAGAGGAAACAAGCCAGGCCGCATGCAGGGGGACGTTAGACCCCACCCACCAAAAAAGCCTGCGATGCTCTGGAGGAGGTAGAGAACCAGGGTAGGGGCATCTGCGGGGCGCCCTCTCAGCAGGAAGAGGCATTGTGATGGTAGAGGGGACCCAGACGTGACTCCCAGAAGCATCAGTGGCTCCCTTGCCCCCACAGCACAAGCACCACCACCTTATCTGCTTCTGCTACCAGGAAGGGGGCTCTGGAAGTGGCTCGGAAGGACCCCGGAGAGGACAGGCCTCCAGCCCTTGGGCGCAAGCCCACCGCAAAACAAAGTGCATCTGCTGTTCAGCATCTCAGTGAGGGGCGGTGGTAGGTTCGTTTCCCACCGTCAAGGGTCACTTAGGCCTTGAAAACTAACTGCCATCGAGGACGAGAAGTAGCAGGTTGACCAGACACACCAGGACCAGAGCAGGAGATGGAAAGAAAAACTGGTGACATACCTTGGCATGGGGGGACTGCATTTTTTGATACATCTCCAAGGAGTAATGATGAAGCCACATTTCGACAAAAACCTGCAAGAGAGCATCAGCTGGTCAAATGAATTAGCAAGAGTGTCCAGACCAACGGGGGAAAGGACAGTCTTTTCCACAAACGCTGCTAAAGAAACAGGATGTCCACATGCAAATGAATGAAGTTGACCCTTTCCTAACACCATGACAAAAGGATAGCTCAAAACGGATCTAAGACCTAAATGGAAGAGCTAAACTTACAAAGCTCTCAGAAGAAAGTATGGGAGAAACCTTCCTGACCTTGAATGTGGCAATGGTTTCTTAGACACAACTTCAGAAGCAACAGCAATAAAGGAAAAACAGACAAACTGGATTTCATGGAAATGAAAAACTTTTCCGAAAGTGCATCAAAAGATATTATTGACAGAGTCAAAAAGCAACCTACAGAATGGGGGGAAACATTTGTAATTCATGTATGTGATAAGAGATGAATGCCCAAAATCGATAGAGAATGCCTGAAACTCAGTAACAAGAAAACACACAATCCAATTCAAAAATGAGCAAAGGACTTAAGTAGACATTTCTCCAAAGACAGACAAACAGACAACAGAATGTGCAAAGATGCTCAATATCACTAATTATTACGGCAACACAACTCAAAATTGCAACGAGACACCACCTCATACCCACTAGGGTGGTTAGAATAAAAACACAAAATAATGAGCGTTGGAGGGGAATAGCTGGAACCTCCGTGCACTGCTGGTGGAATGTAAAATGACGCAGCCACTGTGGAAGAGATTTCAGTCCATCGACGAGATTCAGGAAAATACGACAGGGTAGCTCACGGCGATTCCAACGAAGGATTTCGCAGTGTTTTGAACAGTGGAAGAGATGCCCGGAGAACTGTGTGAGGTCCCCAGGTGCCTACTCTGAAGGGAACTGAGGTGTCATTGTCCTATGTACAATGTTTCTTGTATGTTTTATCTTCTTCAATACATGTCTCTATTGTTCACATTACATGGCTGGACACCCCCTGGACACCACTACACTAGACCCTCAACAATGGTTAAGATGGTAAATTTCATGCTATGTGTATTTCACTGTAACTTAGAGAAAAGCTCTTTAAAAAAAGCACCAGCATTTCAGTCCAGGACACACCCCTCCAGTTCTGGCCTGTAAGCCCATGCCTTGGTCACCTGCCATCCTCATGGGCTGGCAGAGCCCAGAGCCCACACTGACTGGGACCCATCTGAAACACCAGGCTCCTCAGTGACCAGGGAAGATGGATTCCAGCTGTCCCACCTCCCAGTGCTGCTGTGACAAAAGCACAGAAACCTCTAAAAACACAGCAACCCACACGCCAGGAGTTACACACGAGGTGGGACAGAATTCCATCTGATCCACATTCCATGTTGCCAACGAACAGTTTGTTACCAACTCAGCCCCAGAATCCTGCATCAGAACCAGCGGAACCTCACTCTCCAGGGTGAGTCAGCCAGGCCTGGGAGGTGGCCGGCACTGTGCACCAAGCCTGCAGAAGCTGGAGCCGCACAAGGGCAGACAAGGGGCACTGCCACCTCCCATGTGGACCCATGACACAAAAGGGCTGGGGGCTGCCTGCTGACTAAGGTGAAGGCTTCGAAGATCTCTATTCGGCATCACTAAAACGTTGCTGGGGCAACATTTAACATCCACAGGACAGTGATCACAGAAAACGCCACCGAGCACATGAGAGTGTGGTGGGGTGGGGGTGGGGAGAGCATTCACACAGATCTACTGGCAACTACAAGACTGGGCAGTGATTACATCACCACAAGAAAAACCAAACAAATCTGGGTGGACAGGGCACACTGGGATGACAGACACTGCCAATTAGACAAATCTCTTCCCGTCTGTGTTCTAAATGTCAGGGGCCTTCAGGCCTCTGCCCCACGGGGTGGAAGGTGGCTGAGCAGTTTATTTTGCAATGAGAGCAGAGACGAGCCACCTCGGTTCTCACCTGGAGCAGAGTTTCTGACCTCCAGATCTCATGGGAGGCAGGGTCTGCATTCACAGACGTCTGATGAGAGATGTGTCGCTTCAGGAGACTGGTGTGGTGGAGGCCATAGGAAGCGAAAGGCATGGCTGGTGTCCTGAGGGAGACATGGAAACAGACCTTAGTTAGGGGCTCCCACTGGCACAACCAGGGGCGACCTGGACATCAAAATCAACGACCACAGTAACAATTACAACCCGCTGAATCATACAACGGCCCCCCCAGTCCATGCTGATATACACAAATAAATAATGGGAAGAAGAGAGTCCCTAATAAACACAGAAGTGATGAAAATGAAAAAATCACAACTTGGCAACCACCCCATTAATGACTGATCTGGCCAAGGACCATCGAGGGTTGCTGACACTGGTGATGACTGCAGAGTCTTATGTGTCTTCCCACTAAACCCCCCTTTCTAATGAATTTAGGCACAAAGTACTTACCTTTACAGCAGGAGCACACAGCCAACACCCCCTTAGCCCAGTGGTCGAGCTAATGTTGCCAATGATGGCCCATGGTCGCCACGGGCCACTGCTGCAGTGCCCCTACCAAGTAACACCCAACCCGGGCCTGAGAACATAACCAAGGAGCCAGGTCTAGGGCACGCCACACACACCTAGACTTCATGCTTCAAAGGTGTCAAGGTCAGGAAAGATGGGGATTTAGTTCCAGACTGAAGAGGACGAGAGAGACAACTATATGCGGTAAGTGACCTGCGCGGAGTCCTGGCCAGGTAACAGCCATGGGTGGGGCAGCTGGCGAAATCCAAGTAGGACCTGAGGACTAGACGGTGGCCCTGCAGTAACACCTACTCCCTGACTTGGATAGACGTGCTGTGGTTACGAGGGACAGTAAAGTCGCTGTTAGGAAATACACTCTGAAATATCAAGAGATAACGGGCGTCGTGCCTGTAACTTACTTGGAAGGCTCAGAAAAACACATACGAATAGGGAACAAAGATAATTCAGAAATTTGGGCGAAGGGTCTACAGTGTGGTTCTTTATGTTATGCATAGCCACTATGTAAGTCTTAAATATATAAAAACAAGGAAACAAAATCAGGGCCAGAAAACCACGTGGCAGCTGCCATCTGCCTTGGAGAGGGCATGAATCTGGTCCATCCCAAGTCCCCCGTCTCCCTTTCAATCCCCCTTTCCTTGGGTGCCTCTGTCCATACATGTGAGCTTGGGGTATGGCATGTGCCAGCATGTGCAAGACAGAGCCTGCCTGCAGCTTCCCAGGGATGCAGTGGGCCAGTGAGGTGGGGGAGGGTCAGAGGAGCACAGGCAGCGGCTGTTAGGGCAGGAAGGTCTCCTGGGGAGGCTCAGCTCAAAGGCCCCAGGTCACCTTAGGGCTGAGGCCGCCGCACACACTCCTTCGGCACAGTCCAGTCTGCTCAGACCGGCATGAAAGGCTCTTCACCCCAGGACCTCCAGCTCAAGCCAAGACCTGGGTCTGGAGCTCTTAGTTTCCTGCTACAGTCGTGCCCTACACAACGTCTCAGTCAACAGCACAGCACGTGCTCACCTCAGCGGCGCATATACTAGAACTGGGACGATACAGAGAACGTTAGCATGGCCCTGCACAAGGGTGACTCAAATTTCGTGAGGCTTTAGAAAAGAGGAAGCCACCCACCGAGCACACACACAATAGCAGTCTCCTTAAGGTGACAATGGAGCTGAGAAAGTTCTATTGCCTAGAGGTCTTTTAGTGCAACACTATACTATTTTGCGGTCTCCTTTTCTTTTTTTTGCTAGGCTATTTTTAAAAAATTCATTTAGTGTTGCCTAAGTGTACGGACTTTATAAAGCCTGCAACAGTGTACGGCAATGTTCTAGGCCTTTACGTTCACTCACTACTCACTCACTGACTTGCCCAGAGAAACTTCCGGTCCTGAAGCCGCAAGCAGGGCGAGTGCTCTATGCAGGTGCATTGTTTCTGTACCACATTTTTACTTTTCTATGTTTTTTAAGGTCTCCTATTTATCGGCTGATTTTTAGACAGAGGAAGTGAGACAGAACGAGAAAGAGAAATGTCGGCTTGTCGTTCCACTTACGGATGCTTTCATTGGCTGCCTCTTGTGTGCACCCAGACCGGAGGTGGAACCCACCACCGTGGCGCATCGGGACGAGGCTCTAACCAACTGAGCCACCCGGCCAGGGCCCCTTTCCAATGTTAGATACACAAATCTATTCTGTTACAACTGCCTACAGTATTCGGGGATGTGCGGTGCAGGTTTGCAGCCTAGGAGCCACACGCTGTACCATCCAGCCTCAGTGTGTGGTAGGTTACACCATCTAGTGTAAATGCACTCTATGCCTGCACAATGATGAAATCACTAAGGACACACTTCTCAGGAGGCACCTCCGTCATTAAGTGATATAAGAATGCAGGCTTATTCGTCCACAGGTCAGCCTTTCCGTGGCTGCCTACAAGGCCTTTCTCTCCAGAAGTATCAGCCCAGCACCTCCAACCAGCCTGCAGCTTCGAGTCACCTACCACCCTCTCACCACCTCAGTGTAGGGTTTGGCTGCTGCGCGTGGGGAGGGCTGCTATGGGCAGAACGTAGCCCATTCCCATAGCAGAGCCCTGCAGCGACAGGGCCTGACCACTGACCTGGGACGGCCACTGAGAACCAAAACACAGACACCCTCCTCATCCTTGCCCTCTAGTCCATGCTATGGCAGCTGGGGTTGGGGAATCTCAGGCATAAGAAAAACCAGGGAGCCCTGGACAAAGAGTGGCACCACTGTCCCATGAGCAATGCCTACTGACCAGGCCACTCCCTTGCAGAAGGGCCACGGTAGCCAGAGAGCCTACCTGGGAGCTGGTGAGGGACTGGGCCCCCCTGGGCTGGAGGAGAGTGGGGGGAGCACGCTGCCTTCTATGGGCAGGAACCACGACAGGTACCTGTCCACCAGAATGAAATAGGCGCAGTCTGAAGTTCGGACATGGAGGGCCCCAGGGAGTGGCTGGAAAACAAAACTCGAGTCAGTGTGCGGCACAGGCTGCTGACCCCAGCAACCCCACGAAGGCCCTAAGATGTGGGCTGTGCCCGTGGCCAGCCCGTGAGCACTGAGGGTGGTACCAGGAGAAAGCACCCACCAGAGAGCCCGACTAAGCCCTCAGTCCCACCCCACCCCAACGTCCAGTGGACACCTCGTGCGGGAAGCCCCCGATCGCCACTTGCGGTGCCTAGGTCACCACACATCTCCTGTCAAGTCTGCCCACCCAACTGCTGCCCCAAGTGAGGACGGCCTGAAGGACAAAGGCTGGAGGAGGAGGAAGGAGGACCCAGAGAAAGGAGGCAGGGAGGGAAAAGGAGAAACAGAAGGCAAAGAGAGGCCGGCCCGAGCTCCCCCTGCTGTGTGAAAACAAAAGCCCAGGGCCAGGGCACCCCCCGCACAGGGTCTCCAGTAAAGCACTCCGTTGAGATGAATTCTTTCTATACCTTTTGAGTGATGAGGCTCAAAGCGAAAAAGAACATGTAATACTCGAACGGATCTGAAGGCAGCATCAGGGGGCAAACGGCAGAGTTGCTGGGCCACACCTCCATCCCTGCACTGTCTGGCCACCCCGGCCTCCCTACCCCCCTACCCACGGGGCCAGGAAAGGATACTGAGGGCCAGGTTCAGGCCAAGGCCCCCCGTGGCAGGGAACTGGACCTTATTGTGGTACAGAGGGCTGTCAGGGAGCACGCGCTCCTGGATGGACGCCTTCACGGGGCCCTGTGGAGAGAGGGAGGCAGGCTCGCGGGCAGGCTCTGGCTTAGCCTCAGTGCCCCACATACAGCACAGCCCTCCGGGAAAGGTGCTGAGGAGGCGGCCAGCACACGGACCCCGCCCGTGGGAACAGTACTATCCTCTGCACAACACTTGAGCAAAGAGCCTTTACTTAGAATCTTTCACACAGCCGCATAAAGTCCGTCAAGCGTCAAGGGCCCCTGCCCGCCCACCAGCCCTGCAGCCACTGGTTAGGGCTCTCTGCCCTAAGCACAGCTCTCACCCTCACAGCTTACTCACCGGCAGGTAGGAGACGGGGAAATCGAACTTATAGTCTTCAGCTTGAAGTTTATAAACCAACTTCATCATTGGGCCGCTGAGCATGAGATTAAACCAACGAGAACAGGGCAAATTAACTGCAAACCACTTTGCTTCGATTTGTTTCTTCACTTTGAAAAATACGGTGATTTGGAAAGGGGATCACCAAGGACACTTGCAGTTCCTCAGGTGACAAAGCTACCTACCCAGGGTCTAGAAATTCCATCACAATGCTGTACTCTACAGGGCTCACACGTCCCTGCAAGCAGCGGAGGTTCCAGCCGAGGAGAACACCATCTAGGCTGCCGAAAATGCTCTCTACCAGCCATGGGAAGATGGCATGCAGCTCCTGAAACAGGGGGCAGGTCAGGCTTCAGGCAGGCTTGCTGAGGACCAGTGCCCACTAGCCCACTGCTGGGTTATGTGCCAGCTCCGGTCCTGCACCACGCGCTGCCCCCTTCCCTAGCTGGACCTGACCTCTGGGGATGTCACACCCTGGTTCAAAGGCCCAAGGACCAGCCCGCCACCCACAGGAACCCTGGCACAGCAGGACCAACAGGAGCAGCAGCTGCGGGTTCCTTCACTGTGGCCCCATGAGATACCGAGCAGTACTGCTTTCCATCTGGGCCAGTTAAACAAGTCAGCGTCTTTAAAAAGCTTTTTAAAAATGTCAAAAAACTTCTGATCTGAAGAGAGCTTTATTATAAAAGGTGACAACATTCTTTCTCAGAGTGAGCCCATGGAACTGAGACTCACCATCATTTGGTAGGAACCCCTTTCCAGGCCGGCTTCTTGAACTCACCCCATTTACTACCTGACAACTCCGGGTGTGATGCAAATATACACTTTCAGGGTTTACATCAGGGCTTATCAACTTTGGCACTGTTGACATTTTTGGCCGAACACTTCTTTGTTGTGGGGGCTGTCCTGTGCATTATGGGATGCTTTACCGGCATGCCACTCAATGCCAGTAGTGCCACCCCCATGTGACGATTAGAAATGTCCCTGGACACTGCCAAGCACCCCACGTGGGACAAAAACATCCAAAATTGAAAACCACTGGTCTACACGGTCACATATGTAAATGCGTCCACAAATGTAACAATCACAGGGCCAGGTCAGGCCTCTGTGCGGGGCAGTGCTCAGGGGTAGGAACCAGGGTCTGCAACGTTTTCAAAGACAATAAGAGACGTGCCATGAGACGTGCCCCGAAGAGACGCTAGCAGAGCTGTACCTTTGCTGGAAAATCCTCAATGACTTTAACCAAGTCTTGGCACCGCTGTGGAAAGGGCTTATTTATAGAGTCAGCTTTCAGGCTAGCCTAGGAGAAGAAACCGAAAAAATCGTGAGCATGTTCGCTTTGCGGCTTTCGATGGTATTCTCGCTGGAGTCAAAATGGAGGCCCAAGTGGCAGGCTGGAGTGAGATACACACCGTGGGCCTGATCCCCCAGGACCTCATGCAGGTGTCAGTGACCTAAAGGATGCTACTAGAAGAGAGCCTGAGGTCCCATGCTCTCTAGACCAGTAACTGCCAGGCCTGCTTCTCAGCACCCTCTGTTAGGCATTGCTAGTTACCTCAAAGAGCTGCACGTTACCAAAATAAAACTGACTTCTGCCTGATCCACAAGCAGGGGGTCAGCCCCACATCCAGGAGAGGCCCCTTGGGAGCAGGGTCTCCCTCACAGACCACAGCGTTCACCAAGTGTGTGTGCACAAACCGGAAATTCCCTACGTGACTGCCCACCCACGGCTCCCACCACTGTGATCATCAGGAAGAATGTCCAGTGAAACAAGGGTGCCCTTCGTTGCCATTTAAGCCCTCAACCAAACTATCCTTAATTCAGCAGCTAACGAACCTACTGACTTCACACCCTTGGGAAACAGGCAGGTTCAAAACCACAGATGGCTGCAGCCAAGTGCTGGCACTAATCTCGAGGGCGATGGAGAGAGCAGAAGGCACTCAGGAAGAGAACGAAAGAATCCACCTGAGGTCATGGGGTGTGCGGATCCTGACTACACCGAGACAGGAAGCCGCGGCACAAATGGAGATCAAGAGGACGTGCCCGAGGTTCCGTGAAGAGGGCTCTGCTCAGGGATACCTAAGGCCCTGTCCACCTCCAGACGAGGGTGGAGTCCATGGGACCTCAGTCAGAGCTGAAGACCTGGGCTGCAGAGGCCACGGTTGGATCTGCCAGGCCTAGAGAGTTCACCAAGGAAGAGTGTCCTTCCAAAGAAATATTTACGTGAAGTATCTTCTGGGAACAGAAATCTGAAGTTTTTACCACTGACACCTGCCTCACGCTTAACTTCTCAGTGTCGTGTTTAATATTTACAGTGCAGGCCCGGGTGCCCTCAGCACAGCAGTGTTGCGCCATCTTTCACCAATGACAGTTATAATCATTACTCTTTGGTGTAAGAATTCACAATACTTAAAAATTCAAATGTACACCCTTCTGAGTCGCTGCTCCTCCTCATACCCCAAGAAGCAGGGGAAAAATGGCATTTGAACAACTTGCCTCGTAGATGAGAAAACCAGGGCTTAGTGGTAAACCCTAGGTCTGGCAGGGGCCGAGGCAGCCTAAGTCCAGTGCTATTCCCATACGTGCCCCCCAAACAACCACTGGTGAGTTCAAGCCAGTGGAAAGAACCCTCAAGCCCCCCAGCTTGGAACGACATTACACGGACGCTCACCGGGGCACTTGGTACTTACCAGCAGGAAGCTGGGCTGCTGCAGGTGAGGGAATGCCATGGTAGCCCCCCGTAGAGGGTTGAAAACGGCCGTCTTAGGAAACCACTGTGGAAAAGCAAAGATGAAATCTCAGCGTCTGCCAGACAACACAATACTGCTTCACAGTGCCCAGGAGAACACGTGTACAACTTCCAGATGTGCTGCTCTCACGTGGTCCACAGAGGCCCGCTTCTGAGCTGACTCGGTGGTGGTGAATCCTGGGGAACAAACACGTGGTCACGCCTGTATAGCGCTTGCTCCGTGCCAGGCCTGGTTCTAGGGGCTCTCCATGTACTTCTCACTTAACTCTAAAGGTAGCCCTTCAAGTGCCCGTCCCTGGTCATTCAATCAAACATTTATCTAGGTACTGCTGTGAAGGGACGTCGCAGTTAAAGGCTCAAGTCGGTGAACCACAAAACGAAAAACAGAGCAGTTCTGGCTGACGGCCAGCAAGGGGGCAGGGACCTTAGGTCTACGACTCCCAAGAACTCGATTCTGACAGCAACCTGAGTAAGTCTGGAAGCAGATTCTTCTCCAGAGCACCCATGTAAGAGCAAAGCCAGCCAACATCTTGATTTTGGCCTGGTGAGACCCTACGCTGAGAACCCCAAGCCTGCTTATAAAATTGAGAGATAATGATGCGGTGAAGTTTTAAGCTGCTAAGTTCGCTAAGCAAAAAAAAGGAAATACAATCCCACAAGGTCAGTACAGGTGAGGAAACGGAGGCAGAGAGAAGGCAAGCCCCTTGCCCCCATCCAGCTGGTAAATGGCAAAACCAACATTCAAGGGCACAGACCGCTCACCAGTCTCTCACAGAGCCAGGGGGTGAACCCCGGCCGTATCTCTCATGCTCAATGAGGACGGAGGGAGGGAGGAATGAACAGGCCCTGCCAAGGGAGCCCTCGGCCTGGCCCTCAGAAAATGAGAAGCTCTCCAGATTGCTACTTCTCTGCCCACGCAGGACAGAAAATGAAAATGTCCAGACTTGGACTGAGTAGAGAGGAAGCCTGCCTAATCCCAATGATGGGCTAATTGATGGCTTTCCTGGCACAGCTCTGCCCATGGCCGGAGTAAGGGCACTGAGGTGGCAAGTCGCAGCTTAACGTGGGTGGAGAGTGGTTCGGGTTGTTCAGGCAGGTGAGGGGTTCACAGATGTGCCTATCTGCCATTTGGCAATACAAACACTTCCAAGGTTTTTCTCAACTCTTTCTTTCTTTTCTAGTTTATTTACTTTTAGAGAGATAGGAAGAGAGGGAGAAAAACCCCAACGTGTGAGAGATACACCAGCCGGCTGCCCCTCACACACCCCTAACTGGGGACCTGGTCCACAGTGACCCAGGCGAGTGTCCTGACCGGGAATCGAACCCCCCACCCTTCGGTTAGCAGGCCGCTGCTCAATCCACTGAGCCACACCAGCCAGGGCTCAACTCTTAAACTAGCTCTCAGTTTCAGTGTTAAGGAAGACTTAAAACAAATGATACACCACAGTCCTAAATCAAATGGCCAAGAGAACTATTCCAAAATGACCACAGCGGCACAAAATCCTGAACTGTCTGCAGACGGCAGGGCTTTAGAGACGAGGTGAAAGCACCTCCTTGCTCAGAGGAAGCTTGCAGAGGCAGGGCCTGAGGGAACGAGGCCAGGGGCGCCAAACTAGGGGGGTCTTTCCAAGAGTGGTAGTGTCTCTTACACTGTTCTCTGGCCCTGCCACGCGCAGGCGCCCCCCATGGCACTCCCGCACCGTGCCCCCGGCGTCCGCTTCATCCCACCACTTCAATGACCACCTTCTGCGAGAGCTGCTTCGGACCTTGTCTGGGGCTTTCTTCCAGGGCGGCAGCCCTCGGTTGCCGATCATGCCAAGCAAGTCACGCCACTGCCAAGGACTCCCCCTCTCCCCCCAGCTGCTCTAAGCTACCACAAGTGAGGAAACTGAGGCTGGAAAAAAACCGAGCCCCCCAGGGGGGAAGGCTCGGGCTGGGACTCACACCCAGCTCTTCCTCCTACACGGTTTGTTGAGTCCAAGGCTCAACTTTAACTCGAAGCTCTCCTTCCTCCCAACTCGTTCAGCGAACGTTAACCGAGCACCCACCGGGACGGCATGGGTGAGCCGCGCGGGAAGGTGGCAGGGGGGCGCAGCCGAGACCCCAGGCTCCCCCTCCGGCCCGAACCCGGGGCTCGCGGAGGAACCAAGACAGCTTCGGCGGAAGTTCGGAGAGGCTGCTGGGACGCGGGAGCATCCCGCGCGCGGCTCCCGCCACTCACCTGTGGAGTCCATAGTTTCGTTCTTCTCACGAACTGTGGCTCCCATTCGGCTATCCGGCGCCGGTGTCGTCATCAAGCTGCGCGTGGCGTCACGCCCCCTGGCCTGGCGGGAAACGCGCCGCTACCTCGAAAGGCGCGTGCGCAAAGCGAAGGAGGGCCTGGTGGATGGGTTCACATCTGTGTGTGGGTGCGCGGTGGGGGCGCAGCATCTGCGACCCTCACGCCTGAGCTCGGGCACGGTATCCTCGACGAGCAGCGCGCGTGCGCATCAGGAGAGGCTGTTAATTTGGGCCCTGGGAGCCGCCAGGGGGGCATCCTAGCGCGGAACAGTTACACTTTGTGCATCGACTGCCCTTCGTTCCACAAGCATTTATTGAGCGCCCACTGTATTCCAGGCACTGCACTGGATATTTCTACTTCAGCGACAACGACCAGTACAGCCTAGCAGAGAAGTCCTCATCACCAAAGACCGGGTCTCTTTGGCCCGCCACCATGTCCCCCACGCTTAACACACTGCCCAGCATGTAAATATGGATCGAATGGCGAAGGGGAGGCGGACCAATCCCCGCCCTCCGGGGTTGGGTTGTCTCGGAGGCCAGGCGGTGGCGCTGCTGGGAGAGGAACGGCTAGCGGGGCGAGCCGGGGACTCCGCAGGAGCGCCTGGCGGGGCGGGGCGGGGCGAGGTCGGGACGCCTGTCTTCCCGCAGGCCGAGCAGATGGCGGCGACGGGCTCCGGTCCCGGGCCACCCCCGGGGCTGGAGGCGGCCCTGCAGAAGCTCGCGCTGCGGCGGAAGAAGGTGCTGAGCGCCGAGGAGATGGAGCTGTACGAGCTGGCGCAGGCGGCTGGCGGCGCCATGGACCCCGACGTGTTCAAGTGAGCGGGTGGGGGCTGCGCGCTCCTATGACCCCCAGACTGCAGCCCTGCTCTCAGCTCCCTGCCGGGCCACTGACCTATATATAAGAGCTCCCTGTCCTTGTGGGAACCCCCTGGAAACCCAGAGTAGGGTCGGGCCTTGAGGGAGGTGGCCCTCCTGGGCCTAACCCTAGTCTGGTAGCTTTGTCTGGCCCGTTCTCGCCTGAGCCCACAGGCCGGTGACCAGAAGGGCTCACTCCGCACCGCGTCTGTTCTCACCAGGATCCTGGTGGACCTGCTGAAGCTGAACGTCGCGCCCCTCGCAGTCTTCCAGATGCTCAAGTCCATGTGTGCCGGACAGAGGCTGGCGAGCGAGCCCCAGGACTCTGCGGCTGTGTCCCTGCCCACATCGAGCATGCCGGAGACCCGAGGTCAGAGTTGGGGTGCTCTCTTGTCCCTGTGGCCCAGGAAGTGGGGTTTCTGGGGCCAGGAGGTGGGCAGTGCCCAGCACAGCAGTGCTAGACCCTCAGTGGCCAGGTCTTTCTGTAGGTCTTCTCCCAGGACCCACTGGGCGGGTCCAAGGGCTCTCCCCTTTGGAGCAGTCCCCAGCTTTGACTTCAGTGCTAGCCTTGAGAGAGTACCTCTAGATCAGGTGGAGGTAGAATGGGTGCCCCAGCATGGCCCAAGCAGGCTAGGTCTCATCTGGGACTTTTGCTGTCCCAGCCTCTTCTCACGTCATCACTCAGGCCTTCAAACCACAAATACAGGGAGGAGACTGCCTTGGTTCCTGTCCTCCTGGTATGTGCAGTCTCCACGGAAATGCTCCGAGAGTGGGCAGGCAGAGGCCTTCCCACAGCCCCCTACCCTATACGTACCTCACCCAGCTTCAGATCCTGTCCAGGAGTCTGGCCAGCTGAGCGTTCCTTGGATTTCGGGCCAGGCGTCAGCGTGGCAGTCCTTGCTGCCCCAGACAGTCAGGGGAAGAGGCCTGAGAGGCCGGCTCACCCTCCAGGGTCGTGACTAGGGGATGATGAACAGGTGCTGGTGATGAGGGTGTTATGACGGAGCCCCGGGTCACTTACACTCCTGAGGGCTGTGAGGAATGCTTTGAGATGCAGCAGAACCTTCTTGGCCAGAGCACTCAGACACTTAAATTCTGAGAAGCAGCTGACATTGGAGGAGAGGGCAGGCTGGCCCCTCTGGGTGGGAGTGCCAGGGTCCTAGGCACTCGTTCCCTCTTTCCTGAGAGGCCCTGAGCCTCCTCACTGACCCATGCTCCATCTCCTCTCTTTGTGTCTCTCTCTGACCTGCAGAGGCCTCCTTTCTCTCTGCCAAGAACTGTAGCCCCTCTGCAAGGTCCTCCTTTTCCTCGGCCCCGCGGCCTGCGGCCTCTCCGGTTCTGCATCACAGCCCAGCTGCCACGTACTCGCCTCTCTCTCCGGGGCCCCCCGGTTCCCTCCGGTTGTCTTGCTGCCTGTTCTCTCCTTTTGCAGGTTGCATTTATTGGTTTATCTCGGGGGATGGTGTGCCCTCTTGTTTCCATGGAAACTGCTATGCCCCAAGAAAGCCAGGGCAGCTTCTAGCTGCAAGGGCAGGATCCTGCTGGCCATCTCTGCCACGCAGGTTGGAGAGTGAGGACATGATTTCATGGTTTATTTAGAGACAACCCCACTACTTCTAGAATGGGACCAACACCCCTTACCCCACAGAGACTAACTCTGCTGGGTGAGACTTGCGCTCTACAGAGGTGCCCCTGCTTCAGAGGAAGACAAGAAGAGGTCAAGGGGCAGGGAAGAGGCATGTGGCATGCTGTGGACAGCAAAGCTTTAGGTGTGAGAAACAGCTTGGTCTCTTAAGATGCCGTCACGTACCTGGATGGGCAGCCTGGAGAGTAAAACGGTGAATCCCCTTTCCTGCCTGGATCTGGAGCTGGGGATACCTTGTAGGCATTGCCAGGTGTGATGAGGCTGGGGGCCCAGTGCCAGCTGGGGACCTGAGATCCCACAGGTGCCCTGGCTTTGCCCTCCTACACACCCCACCTCGCATTCCCCACTGTGCCATTCCAGGTGTCACCTGGAACTTGGGCCAGGGAGGTGTAGGGAAGGGCTAAGAGGCAGGTCAGAGTAGGGGTGGGTGGACTACAGGCGGAGCCGCTGGGTGAGTTCCCAGAGGGAGGAAGAAACTGGGAACAGAGCCCTCCTCACTCGAGAGGGTTGCACCGCTCACTCCGTGGATGCCGGGCTGGGGCTGCAAGATGGACACACTCTCAGTCCAGTGAGGGAGATGGCTAGATGAGTGACAGAGACAGGAACTGAAGCTGCAGGGGTCAAGCAGGCTGGGGGGACAGGGCTCTCTGCCAGCTGCAGAGCCCTGAGAGGTGGGGAGGGGCCGAGAGAGGACAGGTGGGCCGAGATGCATGGTGTGGTCCAGGCCATGGTGGGAGCTGGGCCTGTGCTGGAGGGTGGGGGCGAGAGAGGATGGAGAGTCAGGAGGTGCACCATGGGCATGGCGCTGGGAGCACCGGCCTAGAGGGAGGTGGGAAGATCGGAGGTAGATGGGGACAGGAGTGGAGAACTGGGCCCCATGGGGTCATTTTCTCCTTGATGCTCAACCCTTGGGTCCTACTAGGCTGGTGGCCAGAAGCCAGGTTAGGAGGACACGTAGGCCTTAGGAGGACATGGAGGCCCTAGGAGGACACGGAAGCCCTGGAGAGATGCGTGGTGTGCGTGGAAGGCAGCCTGGGAGGTTGTTGCTGGGGAGACGTTGGAGGGGAGCAGGCAGTTAAGGGGCCATGCCAGGAGTGTGCTACAGCCGAGAGGCAGAGGCCTCTGGACAAGACAGATCTCTGAGGCCACGAATCGCAGCATCTGTTATTCAGACCTTCTAGCCACCTCATTAATGGCAGGATCTGGGTGGGAAAATGAGTTGTCAGAGCGATCCAGCTGTGGGGACCATGGTGGCCTAGGGTGACAATGGGGCTTTGGGGCTTTTCACAGACCATGGTCTTGACTGTCTGGGCTTCTGCCCCTGGCCATCAAGGTAGCCTGCAGGGACTTTACCAGTAGGCCGACTCTTTTCTGCCTGTTCCTGCGGAAGAGGCGCAAACAAGACCCCAAAGCACAGAAGAGTAATTCTTGTCACAGGAGGGTGTGGAGTCATCGAGGAAAAGTGTAATTCAGTTGAGTGTTGTCTGTTGAAGTTTAGGGAAACTGTAAGTTTTAAAAAGATGCCCCTCCAGAATGTGTTAGGTGAAGTTTGGTGTGCAGAGGCCGGACCTGCACTGTCCAGCACGGAAGCACAGCCTGGGGGTGTGCTCGAGTCGCCGAGAGTGGGGGTCCGCACAATGGACCCAGAAAGGGAATGTGACTCCTCACGAATAATTTTTATATTGAGTATATGGTGAAAATGGGCTTTTTAGTTAATTAAAATATATTATGTAAATGAATTTCCTGGGGGCTTTTTTGTTTTGTTGCTTTTTTACATTGTAATGTGGCTGCTAGGAAGTTTAAAATGCTGCGTGTGGCTCGCCCCATTTTCTGTTGGGCAGCGCTGCTGCGGAACGCGGCAGTAACACTCTTCCTGAAACAGTCCACACTGCGCCACGTGCATTCGGGGAGAGCAGGAGAGCACCTTCCACGAAGCACGGGCTAGGTTAAGGGTTGAAAGTGCATGTGTGCACATCCGTGTGGCATGCCAGTCTTTGTTGTCTGTATGTGTTCTGGAAGCACTGATTAAGCCCCTTCTGTGTGCCCAGCCAGAGAGGGCAGCGGAACTTTCCGTGGCTCTCCAGGAATGGCCAGCGGCCTTGAAGACACTGGGTGACCTGTGCTGCCTCGGCCGGCTGTAGCCTGTAGCGCTTTCTTTCCATCTCATTTCTCACTCACTGTCCTCCCCGCCCACCCCTTTCTTTTCCATCCTCATACAAAATGCATTCAACTGCAGGCTTGGGGCCAGTCACTAGTATTTTGTCTCCGCGTCCTCACTGGCGCATATCGCCAGGAGGGGGCGCTCCCACCACAAAGCAGAAAGGTCTCTTTTGGGGACCAGCAGCTCCTGAAGGGACTTCTTACAAATCTTTGTTCCCAAATAGCTCTGCCTGCAGAGCTTGCAGGGGATGGTGATTGGGACCCACGTGGGCCACATCAAAGGTAAATGACAGACAGGGTCCCTCTGTGTCTGGCCGTCTCCCCAGCTTCAGGGGCTCCCGGGGGAAGTCACCCGGTGATGACAGGCTGCTGTGCTTTGGGAATTTACTTTATTAGGGGTCACAGAACCCTGAGTGGACACAGGCTGGTTTTCGGGGTGGAGGAACACTGGCTTCTGGAGACAGTAAGTCAGATCACCGCTTTTACTACCCAGTGATGTCATCAGTCATTGTGCCCTCAGCAACGGGCACATCCCCACCTCTCCCCAGCCCGTGGTCATCCTCGGCTCAGCCTCGCCCTCCCTTCCACTCGACCCACTCCAAGGTCCCGTGCTGGGTCCCCCAGGGAGGGCGTGGCTGAGCCTGAGCCCAGCTGAACACAGTAGGTCTTTCCATTGCAGACCCTGGAGACCGTTCTCCTCTACCCTCCATCTCCTTGAAGAGGCCTGAACGGATCTCCCCAGTAACCCCAAGAGCACAGGACTCCTGAGGGTTCCTGAATCCCACAGAGCCGACTAAATGGTCTACTTTCATGTCAGATGGCTTTCTTAATGTCCTCTATGGCTCAAAGGCACTTTGGTGTCTTATTTCCAGAGTTTAGGGCCTTGTCAGATTTATGGAGAAACATTTGCCCTTTTCTACTTTTCCCTCACCCTTGAGTTTCCAGAAGGACACTCATCATTACAGTGAGGGGGAGGGGGACTCATGTGTGACAGGCTGAAGAAAGCTGGCTTCAGAGTCAGGCCCATCTCTGCGACCCACCCTGCCACTTGCTGGGGGTGAGCTGTGCCTGAGCTGTACTTCTGAGTCCTTCAGCAAACACCCCTTGTCGAGAGTTTGTGGGATGTCCAGGGACCCAGGATTGGGGTCCCTAACCCAGATGCTACAGAAGACCCAGATGACTCATATGCTTCCTTGTTGTCAGCCTGATCTACACAGACATGGACCATCCAGGGAGGAGAGTGCCCGGGCAGCAACGAGCTAGCGGCCCTGCTGACAGCGAGCCCTCCTGTGCAGTTGTAGCTATAACTGCATACGCCTCCCGGGCAGGAGTCAGCACGCTGAGCTTCCCCTAAATTGACCGTCAACACTTCCCCCTCCTTCCGTGCGTGACCTCTATCCTAGGACACCCTCGAGGCCTCCTGTGCTCTGCCAAGGACTATTCAGACTCAGGAGCCTGGGCTGATGGAGGGTCCCCAGCTGAAAGGACTGTGACCCCAGAAACATACTAGATGTCAGTGTTGCTCAAGGAACACAAGAACAGGGAGGTTCTGTGACTGGGGTTTGCCCTGGTTCCTCACGATTGTTTTCTGTGCCTGCTCAGGGAGAAACAAAGGCAGCACTGCTCTTGGTGGAGGCCCAGCCCTGGCAGAACGAAGCGGCCGGGAAGGATCCAGCCAGAGGATGCCCCGACAGCCCAGTGCTACCAGGCTGCCCAAGGGGGGCGGGCCCGGGAAGAGTCCCACCCGCAGCAGCAGCTGAGCCAAGCAGAGACTTGTCACACCCCCTGCTGTGGGCTCCACTAACCTCCTGGCTGAGGTTATGTACTGTTTCCCCCAGTTGGTAATAAACCTTTTTTGAAAAACTGAGGGTCCATTCAAGATGTTTTCTACCATCTTTTGAATACTTTAAGGCACGGATATATTGAATTAGTTCTGTGTGCTGGTCCTAATGAACTGATGAACTGTGTGCAGCTGAACTGACCAAGTGACTTAAACCAGTGATGTCACCCTCCTGGAGCTCACTTTCGGGTCTGAAAGAATATATCCACACTACTCGGTCTTTTATTAATAGGTTTCAACACGTTTTGCTTGACGTGAAAGAGTGACTCGCTGAGACCATTCCCAGGTGCTCAGGTGCGGTAGGGCAGGGGTTTCAGCACAGAGAGGGGACACTGTCGTGTTACCACAGGACACAGATGAGCTGTGCAGAGCTAACCTGTGGGCCATGCATGCCATGGGGGACTCCAGTAAAGCCCCTTTCCCCAAATGCCCTGACCTCACACACGTGACCCAAAGTTTTAGGGGTCCAATAGACACCCCCCATCTATGGATCTCAGATTTTAAAACCCCACTTCTAAGCTTTTATACTTTAGTCCACACATCCCATCAGTGAAGAAGCCTTAAAAATGGCAGATTCCACTGAAAAACCTAACTACGTTTTCCTAGAATTTAGTAATCTTTATTTAGGCTTTGAAATCTTGGATTGGAAATAGTTTCCTCTGGGTCATGTCACGTAAGCAGTAGCTCCTTACAGGTGTGGTCAGTGCTGCGCCCACCCCAAAGCACAGCACCATGCAGCCCGGACCAGCCTTCGACGCAGGCCCAGCCGGCTTTGGCTACCTCTCCAGTGGGCAGATGGGTGTGTCCCAGCCAGGCATCTCAGCAGACAGGTGTGACACAGAAACTTTAATGGCAAACAACTTGAAACCAGGTGAGCTGAGGGGAGGCAGGAAAGGGTGGAAGAGAGGTACACCCGCCAGCCCCCCTCTCCCACTCAGTATTCTTCCCCTTCTTCAGCCTCCGCTTCCACGGAATCCACGCCTACTTCTTCATAATCCTTCTCCAGAGCTGCCAGGTCCTCCCGGGCCTCGGAGAACTCCCCTTCCTCCATGCCCTCCCCCACGTACCAGTGCACAAAGGCTCGCTTTGCGTACATGAGGTCGAACTTATGGTCCAGGCGGGCCCAGGCCTCGGCGATGGCGGTGGTGTTGCTCAGCATGCACACGGCCCTCTGCACCTTGGCCAGGTCTCCCCCAGGGACAACGGTGGGGGGCTGGTAGTTGATGCCCACCTGCCAGAGAAGGGGAATAAAGCGCTGTGTGAACCCTCAGTCAAACCCAGAAATGGTAGCTGCTTTCCCAGAAACGTACAACATACGGGTGCCCTGCCCTTTGGTGACCCAGCAGAGGCTTGGTTCACCCTGCAGTCCCTGAGCCCTTCTCTGTACCAGGCAAGGTGCCAGGAAAGCAGGGTGCTGGTTTCCAGACAAGGAAGTGGCTAGAGCCGGCCACTCTGGCTCAGTCCCAAGCTGCCTGAAGGACTGTGTCCCAGCAACTGTGACATGTGATAGGCACCTGGTGATAGAACTGTCTTCCTTCTGAGGGAGGACACTGCCCTGGATCCTTCATGGGTTCTGTTCTCCACAGGCTTCAACAGGAGGGGATCGATCTCCACGGCAGAAGCCCTTTCGCCCAGCACACAACTGTGATGGTGCTGCATGGGAGAACCTACCCCGGCTTCTCCATCAAACAACCAGCATATGTGCAGCGGAGGGACAGCACACGCCAGAGGACCGAGGGCCACTGCTACAACTGCAGAGCAGGTGGTCTGTGTGTGTGCTAAGTAGGAAGGAGGGGGTGACATTCCAGGCTTCAGAACCAGAGGTCACAGGACCAGAGCTTTGGGCAGCAGAATACAGACAGGGTTAGCTGGAGTCAGGGTCAGTGAACTTTGTCCGTAAAGGGTGAGACAGCACACAAGCTCTGCTGGGTGGGCCAGGCATCTGTGACAGCCACTCCATTACGTCTTTGTAGCACAAAAGCAGCCACAACAACAGGCCACTGGACGGTGGAGGCTGGGTCCATGTTAAACTTCACATCATCAGGCGCTGGTCCACCACCCACGCTGATCCCTGAAGTAGAGGACGAGAACCCAGCGTAGGAAGGCCTCGTTAAGAACCCAGCGCAGCAGGACCCCAGAAGCGGTGAGGGTCTGAGCCAGAGGCAGCAGCATGAAAAGCAAGGCTCAGGGAAGCACAGATCCCAGAGGGAAAGAAAAGGCAGGGCTCGGTAATGAAGTGAGGCCAGAGCTGAGACATGGCAGCGAGGCTGCTTCTCCGTTTCAAATGGAAGGCTGGTACAAAACGGAGGCCCGGGCAAACTCAGGCCAGAATTTCCAGCTTACAGAGAGAGAAAGATGGTGTCGTTTTTTTTCCATAAAAGAGATTCATGATGGTTTTTCTTTAAATCAAACATTTCATAGGACATTTAAATTGGGTTTAATTTCTACATGCGAATGGAATTAAGTGGGATTTAGTGATACTAATAGTAATGCCCCAGTTTCAAATATCCACACAAATTACCAAAAATGCCCAGAAAATTCCTATTATAAAGAAAAAAAAGTCTTATTTTTAAGGCTAACCAACACTTCCCACACTAACTCCACCCCCAAACAGGGAAACAGAGATACTGCGGAAAATTTCCTGTTCTGTTAAAAAAAATTTCTCTCACCAAAGACAAACAATGTGATGATTCAGGAAGTTCAAAGGACACCCGAGAAGCCCTGGCTGGGTGGCTCAATTGGTTGAAGCATCTTCCCAAAACAGAAAGTTTGCAGGTTCAATTCCTGGTCAGGGCACATAGCTAGTTTGCAGATTCGATCCTTAGTGAAGGCGTGTAAGGGAGACCGGTTGATGTTTCTCTCACTTTCTCAAATCAATTTTAAAACACCGCATCATTGGGTGAGGATTAAAAAGAGAAAGACACGACTGAATCAGTGGTCGCTCTGGTTCACTAGCTGACAGCAGAGCCTAGCTGCCAGGGAGCGGCACCCTCCACAAGGGCAGCATTCAATCCCAGGGTCTGCTGGGTGCTGAAAGGCAAAACCACTCGCTACCTACCACCCGGTCCTACCTTAAATCCCGTTGGGCACCAATCCACAAACTGGATGGTGCGCTTGGTCTTGATGGTGGCGATGGCCGCGTTGACGTCTTTCG
>VMDR010000879.1:66612-166877 GCA_007922815.1 Macrotus californicus | reverse complement strand
CTCAGGCCCTTAAATTAGCACTGAGGGGTCCGCATCACTGCAGCTCAGGCCCTTAAATTAACACTGAGGGGTCCGCATCACTGCAGCTCAGGCCCTTTACGTAGAGCTGTCAGTGTTCTGTCAAATTGATGTTGAAATGCTGAAGATGAAAACTTTGCATTCCTTCTGAAGAGTTTTTTGTTTTGTTTTTAAAATGAGTTTGGAGTGGTGTGTTCGGGGGTTAAGATTCCTAGGGAGCTTAAAATGTAGCTTAATGCTGAGGCAATACCTCTCTCTTGATTATCCAAGTTGAATGGCTAACAGGATAGACGGGAGATTGCATCTAAGTTGAAGGTGGATTTTATACAATTCTTTTTAGTTGAGATGGAGATAAAGGACCCCTTGGGGCAAACCCTGTTGTTGCATTTATCAAGAATGTTGAGCAAACTCAATGCATTTATTGAGGGAGGAAGTGATTACAGAAGGAGGAGTGGCCAATAAATAGCTGGTCCTTTAGTTTGTCTAGATGGAGGTTTTTATTTACTTACCAGGTCTGTCCCTCCTGCTCCTTTTCTGTAAATCTGGCGTGTTGGTTGGCCTGTGTAAGGAATCTGAAGAAATAAGCCTTTTCCATGAGGAGAGAATGGTAGATACCTTAGAATCAAAGGCACTTTTATACTGAAAGGACTATGAGACCTTGCATCCTACAACCAGATTCAGCTGTCATTACTGTTCTTTCACTTGAAAAACTTTTAGGGCTAGTACATAATAATGAGAGAACATTAATAAAAAGTACACTGTGGGCGAGTGTAACACAGAAAGTAAAACCTCCTCCCCAATCCCCCAAGGTCTCCCCAAGTAACCACTGTTGTTCCTTTTGTGTCTTTCCAGAAAGTTTCTGTGTGTATATAAGCACATATGTCTTTTCTTAAAAACAAACAGGGAGCCTCCCTTGTGGCTAGATCCTCAGCCTCTTAGGGCCCCTCCCCAGAGATGACCATTGTTACACATTTCTGGTGTATCTAAAAGTAATTAATACCTTCAAGGGTAAACACACACATATACAATATAGTATATATTATGTGTATGAATGTATGTGTTATTTTTTTCCTTCTCAAATGTTCTACATGTTCTTTTTTATCCTCACCCAAGGACATTTTTTCAGGGCTTTAGAAGGGGCGGGGGAGAGAGAGAGAGAGAGAGAGAGAGAGAGAGAGAGAGAGAAAGAAAGAGAAACATCGGTGTGAGAGATGCACAGTGATGGGTGGCCTTTTGTGTGTGCCCTGAGTCAGGATCAACCCTCAGCCTTTCAGTCTACAGGACGATGCTCCAACCAACGGAGCCACACCGATCAGGGGGAGATATATATATATGTGTGTGTGTGTGTGTATATATATATATATATATATATATATATATTTAAAGGTTTTATTTATTTTTTAGAGAGAGGGGGAGGGAGGGAGAAAAAGAGGGAGAGAAACACCATGTTCGAGAGAAGCATCAATCGGTTGCCTCTTGCACACCCCCAACCCGAGACCTGGCCCACAGCCCAGGCATGTGCCCTGACCAGGAAGCAAACTGGCGACCTTTTAGTCTGTGGGACAATATCCAGCCACTGAGCCTCACCAGTCAGGGCTACGTATTTTATATTTCTAAACAATTTACATTTTCACAGCAGTACGTGGGGTCTTTTTCTCCCCACACCCTTACTACATTGGATTTCATTTATCTTTTTGGTTTTTGTCAATCTGTTGGTGCAAAATAGTATCTCATTTCTTGTGTTCTTTAATTATGAGTGAGTTAGAGCATCTTTTTGTGTATCTGCATATCCTTTGTTCATTTTTAATTGATTTAAGCAAGATCTTTGTATATTTAAGAAGTTATCCCTTTGCTGTATGGCTTACACTAGCATTTTTAAGTTCTTCATTTTACTTTAGATGTGCGAGTCTCAAAGAAAAAGAAGAGGAAATTACCCTCTGATGTGAATGAAGGGAAAACTGTTTTTATAAGGTATGCCT
Source organism: Macrotus californicus (assembly GCA_007922815.1). Taxonomy (NCBI): domain Eukaryota; kingdom Metazoa; phylum Chordata; class Mammalia; order Chiroptera; family Phyllostomidae; genus Macrotus; species Macrotus californicus. The sequence continues at coordinate 164,880 of VMDR010000879.1, read as the reverse complement.
TTTTACTCCAAGAACTGCTCTATTTGTGCTGCCGTCATAGGTTTCTCTTTCCTCTCATTTCTCTTCTTCATTTCTTCCCTTCATTTCTTCTTCTTCTTTTTTTTTGCGATAGTTTTATAAGCTAGGCCAGAAAGTTAGATGCCTCTAAGACCATTAGCACATCTGGCTCTGAGAGCATGCCAAACAGAGAGAAATGTAGGAGAATCAGAACTATAGACAGAAGGTAAATAGCAGGGGTCATCATATCTGGTCCTGGATTAGATTTCATTCTCTGTGTTTGGGGTGGCATCATTTGTAACAAGTCAGCCCTTCAACCATGAGAAACATTCTGCTTGCTGGCCTTTGTTTTAAGGGGAGTCCTGGGGAGGGTGACACCACTTGTCCCAAGCAGTTTCTTTTTCATGCCTGACTTACCTTCTGTAGTAGTGTCCATAACAAAGTAAGGTATCCCATCTGTTTCTAGGGAAACTGAGGGAGGGTGCCGGATGGAGCTGCGTTTTATTTCATGTTGCCATTGCTATTTTAGTCCTGCTGACTATAGTAGATTGGCGTTTTCAGAAAGTTGGGATATCTTCAGTGCCTCCAATGTGCCTTCTTGTTCATTCCGAAGTACCAATGTGTAGGGCCATTTGAATCTTATTTTAGAGGTGTGTATTTTATCCTCCTGTACAATCTTTTAAGATTGGTTTTATTATACAAATAATTTATGTTTAGTGTAGGATATTTAGGAAATAAATATGCAAAAAGACATAAAAAATTAATTTTAATCACTACTCAGAGAATACCCCCACACATGCCCACATGATCATATTTACAAAGGTGAGTTCAGCCTATACATGCTGTGCTGTAACCCACTTTCTTCCTTACAGCATGTCTCCATAATTTCTTTTTACTATTACATGGAATTGCCATGAAAATAATTTTGTACTCATAGAGGATTCTAACAGGAAGGAAGACACATCACGCTTAGAAGCCTATGACCTCAGTACCAAGGATTCTGTTCTGTATACATCTTGTAAATGAACAAAGAACTTTGGAAGGTAAAGGGAGGGGAGAAAGAAAACTATGCACATGATGAGGCAAATCAGAAGAAGTAACGCAGCTAGGATGTGCCTCACTGTAGAACATTTATTTTTTTAGTCTCCGTTGTTCTGTAAGATAGACTTGTTAATGGGGGTGTTAACTGAATTTAAGAGAAGTAAAATTGTAGACACTTATTTGGGACTTTTTCTTACCCCTGGAAAGCTACGCATAGCTGGGGAAATGAGGACTCTACGCTGTGTTGAAATTTAGTGGAACAGAATCTCCTTCCAACATTTTTTAAATCCCATGGAGAAAATATGTAATTTTCTTTTTTTGCACTTAGCCACTAAACTTTACCATGTTTGTTTTTAAGTTACTTTGAAGGATTTTCCTTAAAAAAAAAAAAAAACCTCTTAATTGTTTTTAAAAAAATTTCAATTACAGTTGACGTTCAGTATTATTTTATGTGAGTTTCAGGTGTAGAGCACAGTGGTTAGACGTTGTAATTCACAAAGCGACCTGCCCAGTAAGTCTAGTACCCCTGGCACCGTGGTACACAGTTATTACAATATTATTGACTGTATTCCCTGTGCTGTACTTTACATCCCCCTGACTGTTTTGTAACAACCAATTTGTACGTTCTAATCTCTTTGCTTGAAGGATTTTCTGACTTTTAAAAAAAATTTTTTTTAACTGAAACCTGTGTTTAATAGCAACACAGAGGAGAAAGTGGCTTATGAAACGTGAGACACATTTGACTTTTCTCGTTGGTTTACTGTGAGAGTTTAGTTTGTAATGAGGGAGACTAGTTTTCATGATGAGGGAAACGAGTTTTGGCTGATTTAAGTGAAAAAGCATGTTGTTGGACAAATGTTAGGTCAGCTCACAGAATCAAAGTTGTCAAATAGCAAACCCCAAGAAGGGGTGAGACTGTGGACGTTTCTGGACCCCTGCAGGAGGCTGTGGGTTTTTTCCCTGAGGATACCCCACCATTTTTTTAACTTCTTAAGATACTATGAATTTTATAAAGTGTATTAATCTGAGTGTACAAGTCAGCAAAATTGTTCATATTTATATACATGAGCATATATCTACATTTACATATACATGTTTATGTATGGATGTATCCATATACCCATGTATCCACTACCCAGATCAAGATACAGAACGTTCTCAGCTCCTTGGAAGTTTCCCTTAGGTGGAGCACTGCTGTTCGAAGTGAATCTGTATCTGCAGCTTTTGGTCTTTGTATATATCTGTTCGAGTTTTAATTCCTGGGAGAGAGAATCTGATTGACCTAGGAAGGTCAAGGGCCAGAGCCCTGTGTTAGAGCGTGGCCACTGGTGGTCACCCCTTTTGGTGCTGTTCCTGACAAGGGAGCGTGGTCATGAGCAAGGGAACCACTCCGGTTGGTGTCTGACTCACTCAGGCTGTGACCAGACACGGGATCTCACTTTTGTAATTGACCTTTCTTGTGACCTAATTGTCTTCCATAGAAACTTGTCCTTTGACTCAGAGGAAGAAGACCTTGGCGAGCTCCTCCAGCAATTCGGAGACCTGAAATATGTCCGCATTGTCCTGCACCCAGACACGGAGCATTCGAAAGGTATTTGCCGTCAGTGCGTCAGGCCCTGAAGGAGTTGAGGCCACTGCCATGGCGCTGACGTGGTTACATGAGAGCCTCACTTGTGCTCTTGAGGGGTCCACATTCAGCCCAGGAGTCTGTGGTCCATAGAAGCACCAAGGACATTCTGAGGTTGTCATCCATGATGTCAGATTCACCATCTTTCATGGGGCTGCCAGCCATAATTTTTCTAGCTTGTTAAGGCCCTTGCTTTTTTACTTTAGGGTAATGAATTCCATTTGTTGTTCTTTAAATTTCAAGTGTGATAGCATCTCATGGGTATTAATTATTCCACATTGCTTGACATTACTGGGATCTTTTTTAGTTGCATTTGGTGGAGATGGAAGCTGATAGAAACTTCCTTGCAGAGGTAACAATCGGAAAGAAAACTGTGTAATAGGAGTGCCGCCTTAGATTTTTTTCCCCTAAAGCTATTTCTTCTGAGCTTCCAGGGTTGACCACTCCTTATTTCAGCACGTCGTTGTTGGGTGACGTCTTTTCAACCCATTCGTAATCTTTGATTTCATCAGTTGCAGCCGTTCTCCTAAAGCAGAGCATTCTTATTTCATTTTGACTGTCGATTCCTTTGCGATCTAGCAAAAGCTGGGAACTCTCTCCTCGGAAAAATGCCACTTCTGAGGGTCTGTGGGCTCTGGGGAGCTTATCCATGGATTAATAACCTACATTCTAAATCTTATTTTCCACACTGATGAGACCTGAGCGTTTTCTGGGTTTTACTTGGCTAAGAAAGGTGTACATTAGGCCATGTGATGGGAAGAAATGGAACCGCTTCCTGGAGATTAGCCATCTAATCCCAGCTAAGCCATAGGCCAGCTGGGTGATGGTTGGCAAATCTTTTCACCACCGGGGGCTTCAGTTTCTTATCTGTAAAATTAGTGGATTTAACTAGAATAATCACTTAAGGTGCCTTTAGCTCTGATATTCAATTATTCTTCTTGGACTTTCTCCATTTCCAGTATGTTTTTCTAAAAATGGGCAACTAGAATTGCAGAGAATGTCCCTGGTATGGTAGGATACGGCTTTACTGTGGTGTCTTCTCTCCTTTTCTGAGCGCATGATGTATTGGTTGGTATTTTCAGAATGTAGTCTACAGTTGACTGCATTCTCTCCAGTCTCTTATTTTGGTCTGTTAAAGGTAGCTGAGATTTAATGATCTTAATAAGCATAGTTTTCATATTTTGTAATGCATGCCTTTCCCTAGCTCATACTAAATTTTTCTGGCACCTTCTCTGCCTGTTCACTCACGCACCCTTGGCCCCCACCTCCAGTCCATCCCTGCCAGCATGCCATTTTGCTGCCTGGAAGAGCTAAATATTATCTGCAGACTGGTAGGGAAGTGTTAAGACTGAACTGAGTACTGACTCTGGAAATCCCAAGGATGAAATTCTTACCCACTCAAAGAGAAGTCCTCATTTTTTTCATGTTAGACAAATAGGCTAATCTGCCTATTAGAAACATTTTCCCTCCATATTTCTTTATTATATGTTTCTTTATATTGAGTATTTATTAATGCCAGGCATTATGGTAGGTGCTAGGGATATAGAAACAGCCAAGAAACATGGCCCTCATTCCTGAGGCGTCCAGTCTTTTTTGGAAGATGCCACCTGACCAGTGCTATAATAGAAATGTAAGTGAAGGACCGGCGGGGTGGGGCACTCGGACTGCCCAGAGGTGGCAGGGAAGACCTCACTAGATGGTGACCCTTGGGTTGGCCTGCCCATGCATTCCTTCAGTTAGTCTGCTGCCGTTCATTCTTTTTTTTAACCCTCACCTGGGGACATTTTTTATTGCTTTTAGAAAGAGAAGAAAGGAGAGAGGGTTTAGAAAGTGGGGAAGGGAAGGAGAAAGAGAGGGAGAGAAGCATCGATTGGTTGCTTTTCCTATGTGCCCTGGCCAGAAACTGAACCCTCCACCCAGGCACGTGCCCTGACTGGTAATCAAACTGGGACCTTCCGGTTTGCAGGACAGCGCCCAACCAGCTGAGCCACACTGGCCAGGGCTGGCATTCATTCTAATGGGGGACGAAAGAGCAGGACCCCAGTAGCTCTAGGAGATGTAACGTTGTTTCCATATGTGAGGGAATACTAAAAATATTATGAAACTTACATTTCTTTTTTTTTGGAGTTTACCAAAAGGTAATCTTTTTTTTTCTTTGCTTATAAAAGCTGCTTTTTATCAGTAGCAGAAAATAGGATGGGCTGATGGAGCCTGCATCTAACCAGTGAAAGACGTACCTGTGGGAGCTCTGGAGCCGGTGTGGAGAACAGCCCATGGGTGTGTGGTTCACTGCTAAGTTCACCTGACAGAGGCCTGGGCCTTTGACTCCAAGAGGCCGGTGTCCCCTTGTCTGATGCCTCCCAAGTGACAGTGATGGCAGTGAGATCTGTAATTGGTTTCAGGGTTACGTGATCGCTGCCTCCGTTTCTGAATCCTCTGATCAGCATGCAGTAAGTGATGCTGACTAAAATGTTAGGCTGGAATTCCTCCAGCATCTCCCACGGACATTTGTTATTAAGGAGAGAGATGATAAGACTAAAGTTCCAGGAACATTAGAAAAGACGAAGGAAGTAATAAAATTTCATTTGCGAGCAGGTGTGCTGTTTTATCTGTCTTTGACCCTTCAGTGCCTGGCAAAGGTGCCTGTCTCACGATGTTTGGCAGAAGGACGCTACCACCCCTGCACTTGCGTCAGCCTGCACCACTGCGTGTTGTCTGGGGCTTCCTGCTGGGCCAGGCAGTGTAGCATCTCACTTAATTTTGTCTCCCCGTGCAGGCTGCGCCTTTGCTCAGTTCATGACTCAAGAGGCAGCCCAGAAATGCCTTGCAGCTGCTTCTCCAGAGACTGAGGTAAGGAAGACATTTCCTTTACCCTGTAACTTAGGCAGTAGTGGTTCCATGGGGTGACATTGGTGTTTATGTAATAAATAGTAAAGTGATAATACTGAAGTTAGCATTTTTTGAACATTTAGTTAGGGACTCTCATTAGATAGGCACACGAATCGCCTTATTTAGTCCTCACATCAGCCCTGCAGGGTCACGTAAGGTTAGTACCATTATTATCCCCATTTTGTAGGTGAGAACATGCAGGAAGATGTACCTGATGCTTAACCGGTCGCTGTCTGTGTGTCAGCCTCTGTCCTAGGCTGATGACACGAAAGACTGGAACAGAAGGGATCAGGCTGTCTGTGAAGTGTGGTTGAGTGTTTGAGAAAGTGTGTTCTATAACCAAGTATAAATTGTCTTCAGGTAGTTACACGGTATCTCCATAGTCTCTTACATTTTCTTCAGTAGACTTAACACTACCATTTCATTAGCTTTCTTTAGATTACTAAGAATTTGCCAGTTTACAGATCATTTCCCTCAATTTGGGGTTACTTTGGGCCTAATCATTGCCCATAAAATGAATTATTTACTGCTGACTGCCCTGAGTACACACGTGGCCTTTTGCACAGCTTTAGTAAATACTGTTAGCGGGGCCAAAACTTCCTGGGATTGGGTTCCATGGCCTAGAGTTGGGGTCTACTATTTCCCGTTCCTAGTCAGGTGCTTAGTTTTAACGTATTACGTTTTGTAAGAGAGAGGGTTGCAATGTGTTAACAGGGTGGTGGGCTGAAACTAGATGGCCGGCAGCTCAAGGTTGACTTGGCAGTGACCCGCGATGAGGCTGCCAAGCTCCGGACAAAGAAGGTGAAGAAGCCGACTGGGACCCGGAACCTCTACCTGGCCCGTGAAGGCTGTGAGTAGTGGAAGGGAGACATAAACTGGGCCTCTGGGGAGCTGGCCTTGTGCTGTGACAGTGACCCAGCAATGTTATGTTTGGGGCATGTTTCACATGCAAACCCCAGACGTCCTCTTTAGCAGTGTTATATTGTTATTCCACATTAGCAGACATCACTTTCCTGTAGGAAAACTTTACCGGATTTGTAAATGCACCTGTCTCGTTGTCCTTTCTGCCTGCTTGCCTTTTGTCCTTTTCATCAGAGGGCAAAGCGGGAGGAGAACCCCAAATTACCTTTGCTTCCTGTCATCACTTTTAATAAGAGGTTTTCTGAAGGAGTTAAAATTATGACTAAAGTTACTTTTTTGGATATTCATGTATCTAAAATGTGCACTGAGCCCTGGCTGATGTGGCTCAGTGGATTTGAGTGCCGGTGGGCAAACCAAAGGGTCACTGGTTCGATTCTCAGTCAGGGCACATGCCTGGGTTGCAGGCCAGGTCCTCAGTAGGGGGCGCATGAGAGGCAACCACACATTGATGTTTCTCATTCCCTTCCTCACTCTAAAAATAAATAAATAAAATCTTAAAAAAAATTAAGTGCACTGAATGCCTTCCTCTTAATGCCAGAAAGATAGTCAGAAATGAGGTTTGATTAAAAGAAAAATAGAGAATCCCTGCCTCTAGGCCATCCAGTATTTGTCAGCCGACTTGCTGCACAGCTGTACCAGCCTGGACTAGTAATGTTCGGTCACTAACCTTTGATACGAGGCCTGTATATGGTGCTGTGGCTGTTTCCTGGGCTGGCTCATTTCACCACTTACTAATGGCCTCCAAGCACATGAGATGCAGCGAAATTCCAAGTGCAGGTTATAGGTAGAGTATTTTTGCAATCCAAATGCCTCAAATGTACTTACTTTCAGAACTTTCTCTAGGCTTTTCCATCTGATGTTGAGCATGTTGATGGAGCTTCTTTGAGGGGTGGGAAGGAGAAGAGGAACAAAATTACAAAATGTTCAGAGTGTTAGTTCTTGAGAGCAGCTCTGAGCTGACAACTTAGCCCTGTAGCCTATTTCTGGTCCTACCCAAATGCCGCTGTGTCCTGGCCAGCACAGTCCTCTGGGCCCTGTGCGAAGAGCTTGCATCATTCAACTCACATTCCTCTTGTTGCTCAGTGAAAATTCCCTTGCTGAGGTCTTGGCCTTTTTCCCTCCTTCTGCAGTGATTCGTGCCGGGACGAAGGCTGCAGAGGGTGTGAGCGCTGCTGACATGGCCAAAAGAGAACGGGTGAGTGGGTCCAGCATCAGCCTCCAGGTTTGCATGAGGTATTATAAATCAATACACAATAATTATTGGATGTCAGAGGTGCTCGTCAAAGAGCTGGTGATAAGATGTACTTGTACTGTTGTTAGAGAAAGCAGCAAGTGACCCAACACTATACGAGCATATAACATTCTGTCAGCATTATATGCCATTATACGAGCTGGATCTTCTTTTTAAGATTTTTGAAATTTATTTTCAGAGAGGGGGGCAGGCAGGGAGAAAGAGAGGGAGAGAAACATCAATGTGTGGTTGCCTCTCATGTGGCCCCTACTTGGGACCTGGCCTGCAACCCAGGTGTGTGCCCTGACTGGGAATCAAACCAGCGACCCTTTGATTCGCAGGCTGGCACTCAACCCACTGAGCCTCACCAGCCAGGGCACGAGCTGGATCTTATTCTTTATTTTCCTAATGCTCAGCAGTAAATATTTGCTGAATAGTATGCTTGGAGATCATACAGCAGACAGATGCTAGGGTGGTGTATTCAACATAAGTAGGTGTCAGTATAAATGCAGGGTAACGTAAGAAAGGAAGTTCAGAGGAGGCTGGAATCAGTAGGGAAGAAGGTGTGCATCTTGGGAGAGTCACTGTGTCCAGTTTGTGGAGAAGTATGATGTCTCCAGAGTATAAAATCATTTTTGGAAAGCTCCATGTTGCGAGAGTTTCCACTGCTAACTGATCCTCTACTGCTTGGTAATGTTAGTTCCCGGAAACTCTTACTTTTGCCCATATAGCTCACTTTTAGAAAGCTAAGCCAACCTGGAATGGTAAAGATGCGTAACCATTAACAGAGCTGGCTGTGAAGCCCGAAAGTGCAGGAGGTGATGGGCAGAGGCGAGAATACGACACTGAGAGGCTGTGTGCCCTCTCTGTGCACTGTGTCCCGTCTGGAGCGCTCGGCCGTTTCGTAGTGTGCGTCTGGAAATGGTGGTATTTGGGGGCACTGCACGCCCTTCCTACTGTCGTGCAATGGTGACTCATTTAATTTTCTCTTAGCATGAATTTTTCCAGCAAAAAGCTCACAAGATGATACGCATCATAATTCACAGCAGGCATAGTGTTTCCTGGAAGGAAAGTCAGACTGTCAAACCGAGGCCTCTTCAGATGTCCCTTTACTATTCATTTCCAGAGTATGTTTATTTTGTGATTTCTTAGTGCCTTTGCCAAACAGGGAGCAGCAGGAGTGAGAAGGCTTGATGATTAATTTTTTTTTCTACTAATCTAATTTTAAAAACAAATCAGGAGAGGAGTGTCATTCTTTTGACTGTAGAGGCTGCCCTGGGATTGGTGTTCTCTGCAGCGCGGAGAGGCTGGTGCTCTGGGGGCTGATTTCATTTCTGTGGTCACGGACATCCCTTTGCCTCAAGGTGGCAGAGTGGAGACGAGACAGCATTCTCTCAAGTATTGAAGCAAATCGCATTTCCTCTTGGAAGGACTAGGCAGTTTGGGTGGGCAGGTAGATCAGGACTGGGCATAAATGTTAAATTAACAACAGTATTATTTATTATTTACTGTGGACCAAGTTTTGAGGTCAGGATTTTATGTATATTTCCACGTTTTGGCCTGGCATCACTGCTGAGAAGTCTTATTTTGATCCACAGTTCCACTTAGGAGGTGAAAAAAAAGTGTGGCTTAGAAAGCTTCCATGTACCTTTCCCAGCTGGGCTGGGTTCAGTCTGACTCCACCCACGACTCTGTCAGCCTCCCACCAACTTGCCTTCTGAACCTCTCTTGTGCTGGGCATCAGAAGGCTGCAGGGCGGGTGGCTTCTCTCCTTTTTATGTGTGCAGTTCCTGGATGGGGTCATGGTTCTTTCCTTTTGGAGAACCGTGGGCTGCATTTTTCAAGGGTGGGTTGGGTTGGTAACAATTTGTTGTTCTTTCAGTTTGAGCTACTGAAGCATCAGAAACTGAAGGACCAGAATATCTTCGTCTCTCGCACCAGGCTGTGCCTGCACAATCTCCCCAAGGCCGTGGATGACAAGCAGCTCAGAAAGCTGCTGCTGAATGCCACCAGAGGGGAGAAGGGGGTGCGCATCAAGGAGGTGAGAGTTGGCCCTGCCTGCCCAGAACTCTGGTGCCTGTCCTGGGTCAGACTGAGGGTTGCTTTTCAGGCTGGGCTGCCAGCAGATTGACAGATTTTCTTCTGGACACATTGCCAGCAGACAGGGCCGAGTTTGGCAGTTTTCATGCCCGTTTTTTTTTTTTTTTTCCCTCTTCTAAGAACTGCTTTTCACATCTGACCAAATTGCAGTAGAATGTGAGGATGTCTCTGCCCTAGTGAAGTATTTTAGCAAGCATTTATTGAATCCCTGCTGTGTGCTCAGCATTATACCAGGTGCTGTAATGTTCATTTTCTTGCAGAGAAAATAATCTGTGTGCTGTGCTCTTTAGAAGAGCATTTTATTACCATTTATGCCCTTGGCCTGTGGTAAGCGTTCCCAGGGCCCCGTGCTGAGCGCAGGGAGCCGCACAGGTCTGCAGCAGCTGTCAGACAGACACTGGGCTCACACCACTGCGACGTGGTTAGACACCGTGGGAGCAGAAACCTCTCCGTTCCCACACGGCGCCCTTTGCCCCCCCGGGTCATGGCACTCACTGTTACACTGCCCTGTGATTGTCAGCCATTTCTCCGACCAGACTGAGCTCTTGGAGGGCAGGTGTCGTCTTGCTGGTCGCCGTCCTTGGCATAGCACCAGGCACGTAGTCGTCCGTTGCTCGGTATTTACTGAGGAAGTAACATAGCCAGTATTATGGACCTGCTTTGCTCTGTTTCATCATTATAAACTCTTCCTAATCTCAGAAAGCCTTGCCAAATGTATGGTTTGGTGTTTGGGGGCTTACATGAGAGAATGTGAACACATCGGCATGTATCTGACACTGCTCTGGATAAAGCTGTCACTGGTGTAGGGTCAGTTGTGTTGTTCCTCATGTCAGTATCCACAGCACTTAGTAAGTTTCCACACAGTTAAGACCTGTCATCATTTGGAGAAATTTGTGTGTTTTGCAATATTTGCATTGTATTGAATTTTCTCTGTAATTCTTTCATAGGTGTACGTGTAGTGTCTTAGCAAGATAGGAAGGTTCTTGAGGACAGGAACCTCATTTTATGCTTTTCTTGATTTCCCTACAGGAGATGGCACAGTTCTAGCACAGAGCAGGTACGGGATGTGTACCAAATGCAGCATCTGAGTGTTCCTAATACTAGACCTCGCCAATAAATGACAGTTGCGGCTTCTAGGAGTAATAGTGTGGAACGATCAGTTTTCCCAGAATTCCTGACTGTGCCTCAGGGCCCCAGGATACCTATTATATTCAGCTAAAGGATTTAGGGAAAGGTCACGCGGAGGATCTGGTTGCCAGGCAAAGACAGCTGAAGCTTCTTTCTGTATCTCTGAGACTGCGTGTTGGGCAGGCTCTTCCCCATGCCGGAAGTGTCTTTCTTATCTGAAGCCATCCGGCCCTCCTTTGTCAGTTTGCTTTCTGAGTGGTTTCTGCAGCGATGAGATGTAGGGACTACACTTATCCTCAGTGATAACTTAATATGCAACTTCAGGCACCATGGGCCTCTCGACTTGTATGTGTTGTCAGTGGTTAGCTATTATAATTTTTCCTTGGCAAGTTTGTTTCATGTGCGTGCTTGCTTGTAGGTTGGTGTTAACCTCTCAGAAAGCATGAAAATACGAGTTTAATTTGTGCTCTCAGTACTTGTGTTCTGCCCACTGAGACGGGCAGTCAGAGGTGTTATTTCAGGGCAGCTCTTGTGGCAATCTGGGTGAAGAGTCTGTCCCCATAACAGATTTCTTATTGAATCTGGTAAGGCCCTTCATCCGGCAATTACTGATTCTGTCTCTTCTTCTACTCATAGTGTAGGGTGATGCGGGACCTCAGAGGAGTTCATGGGAAAACGAAGGGTCAGTCCCTGGGCTACGCCTTTGCAGAGTTCCAGGAGCACGAGCATGCCCTGACAGCCCTACGCCACATCAACAACAACCCAGCAATCTTTGGGCCTCAGAAGGTGAGCCTCTTCCTGAGGGGAGGGCTGTTCCCCTGAGGGCTGCTTGCAGAAAACCGTTCCTCTCCTTTGTGCCCGGTGCCCTCCCTGACATCTGAGTGATGGGAAAGAGTACCAAGTCGACAGAGGCAATGAGCGGCGACTCAGGTAATAAAATGATTGGCAGGAACTCTAAACTGGAAAGGCTGCTTGCACAACTGGCCCCTTACCTCTAAGTAGAGTAAGTGAGCAGCCACCTCTGCTTTGCAAAAGAGAGGGCAGTCGGGCCAGGGGGACAGCTCAGCTCATTGCACTCAGAGATTAAGAAATCTAATGAATGACATTCTGTCTCCTTCTGACGCAGAGACCAATAGTGGAGTTCTCTTTGGAAGACCGGAGGAAGCTTAAAATAAAGGAACAGAGGATCCAGCGCAGCCGGGTACAGAACTGTTTTTTTCTGTTTTTGTTTTTTTTAATTGTGGTTCATAACACGTAGCATAAAACTTACCTGTTTTCAAGTGTACAGTTCAGGTAAAACGACTTTTAAAGGCCGTGCTTAAACTTCTGTTCTGTTCAGTTTGTGGTCCTGCCCCCCTGAAGTAGGTCTCTACCTCAGTAGGTTCTTTGTCACCCTTTACATTCGGTTCCCTGGAACTCTTCAGGCCACCTTCCCCTCTGCCGCCCGTCTTGTGCTAGCGCCACAGAAGGGAGCAAGGAGGAAGGAGAAACAGACTGTTCCCATCAGCAGTTCTTGCACAGTGCTTGCTGACGGTACTTGTCAGAATTGGTAATTAAGATTAAAATGTTGCATTACTCGTAGATTTAAGCTGTCTCTTTCGTACTTCCTTCTCCTTCTTAGACGGCTCCAGAAAGGCAACGCTGGAGAGTCTCAGTGCTGCTGTTAGTCTAGTGCGGTGTGGAGGGAAGAGCGGGCGTGGTGCGGCAGGGTGCTCGGTGCAGGCTCGGCCTCTGCTGCTCTCTCAGTTCCTCCGCCAGTCACTGCTTCTCTCAGCTTCACTCTCTAGTTTGTAAAGTGAGATTGATGGTGTCCATCTCACGTGGTTGATGAGGATTACGTGAGTTACGACACGTAAGTTGTCTCACGTGTACGTGGTGAGCACACAGTTAATGCTCATTCTCTTACGCATCCTCCCCAGGGCACGTAGGGCCAGACGACTCTTGATACCAAAGCCCTCAGAGCTGATACCACTGCTGTGCCTGAGCGTGCACTCACCCCAAGCATTTGCAGTCTGTGGTGGTCAGTGTAAGTGACCCGCAGAGAGCGGGTCCGGTGGTTAGTGCAGCGCCCTGGGTTGGAGAGCCTGGGTGTGGCTTTGCTGAAGGCAGCTTTGCTATCCTAAGTTTATTTACTGCCTGACGGCATTGCTTCAGGTGGTTCTGAAGCTGCTGACTTAAAAAAACACAGAAAACAATGCAAATGACTTTATTTGCTGCCACCATTTACGTACACACTGCTCTTTCTGTGTAAAAGTGCCCCTGCCACCTGACCCAGAGTCCACGTGCATGTCAAGTGTCCTTCCTCGGGGAGCATTTCTCCACCTCTCTCAAGAGAGACGAGATCTCATTATTCGCACCTTTGCGAACTTCCTTAAACTCTCCTCAGTTTTCACTTTGCTTTATTGCGTGTGTGTCTTTCCTGTCCACTGGTCTACACTGCTCTTTTGTCTGCGCCCTTACCACTTGGAAGCTGAGACTGGCGCGCGGCAGGCGTCTGATAGGTCTTCGTGCATTACTGTGCCTGTCTCAGTCTTCAGGGGAAAGGACAAATGACAACATTAATTTCACGTGAATCTTCTTCCCCTAAGTGCAACATAAATATGTACCGTCCTTTATGCATTTATTCATCCTGTAATGCTTTCTTTATGTAGATTCGAGTTTCTAACCTAGGTCATTTTTCTTCTCTGAGGAAATTCATTTAGCATTTTTCGCAAGGCATGTCTACTGATGACAGATTTCTTTAAATTTTGTTTGAGAAAATCTTTATTTTTCTTTCACTTTTGAGAGACAGTTACACTGGATATAGAATTCTAGGCTGGCTACTCCCTCCCATCCCCACTAAACTTTAAATATTTCACTCTACTCTTCTTGTTTACATGCTTTCTGAAGAGAAATCCAATGTAATATTATCTTTGTTTCTCATAGGTAAGGGATTCCCCTGACTCTGGCTTCTTTCAAGAGTTTCTCTTTATCTTTGATTTTCTGAAATTTGATATAATATGCCCAGATGTAGATTTTTTAGTATTTATCTTATTTGTTATTTGTTGAGCTCCTTGGATTTGTGGTTTAGTATCTGTTACTAATTTTGGAGAATGCTCAGCCCTTATGACTTCAAATATTTCTTGTTTCTTTTTTTCTTCTGGTGTTCCTTTATACACTTGTCACGCCTTTAGTAGTTGTTCCATACGCTGCCAGCCCTCTTTTTTCTTGTTGACTTGGCTCACATCTGGTGCATACGTGTGCTTTCCCTGTTTCTGCACGTGGAAAGGAAATGGTTACTTCATGTCCCCACCCAGTAACTATGTGTTACCATATTAGGGCCTGTGAGCTCCTTGTATCCACTCTCCTGTCGTCTCTAACTTTTGGGGTGAGCTTTTTCACTAAGCTCACATAAAGCTCCTCTTGAGCTGAGTGTTTCTAGCATATAAGCCACATCCAGAAACTAGATGGTGGTCTCTTGTTTATGCAGCAAAAAGTGAAATCCAAGTCCACGACTGGTGAGCCCCAGCAGGAGCAACGTGGGCTCAGAAAAGACCAGCTACAGAAAGCAGCTCAAAACCACACAGAGGAGCAAAGCAAGGCCTCCCCAGAGGGGAAGGGAAAGGGGAAGGTGGGCTCTACGTCATGGACAGGGTTCCAGACCAAGGCCGAAGTGGAGCACGTGGAGCTGCCTGACGGGAAGAAGAGAAGGAAGGTCCTGGCACTGCCCTCACACCGAGGCCCGAAAATTAGGTGAGATGCTGGACGGAGGCGTGGAACGTGGGTAGCTTCTGAGAGGGTTCATTTTTGCTTAGCTCTTTCCCTCTTTGTGGCTTCTGTTTGGATGGCCAGGATGCTTAGTGCTGTGCCAGCCCCACATTTTAAGGGTTAAAGCACAGCAGAGGGGCCATGCCTGGATTGCACTGAGGCCGGAACAGGACCAGCAGCGGGGACCTCCAAGGAGCCTTCCAGGGCAGGCTTCCATGCCATCTTCTGAAGAGCCTGCTCCTGTGCGGATGGTCGTCTGTCAGCCGAGGCTTGCCTGCTGTGTCTGTTTGGGGCGGCAGTTTAAGGCTGTGAACAAAAGTCAACTTTTAAAAAATCATTTGTTAAATAACGGTTTTTTTGAGATTCTCTTGAGGTTTTAAACCAAAACAAAAATGAAATATACAAACGTTGAGTCTTAGGACATTCTGTTGCAGTATCCCTTTTTAGAATGACTTATCATAGGCTTAGAAAAGGCCAGGGTAAGAAAAGGCATTTTATCTTCCTGGCTGAGAGAGCCTCAGGGGTACCAATTAGAGGAAGAACTCGGGATGACTCTAGACCACATTGTTTCAGGTTGCGGGACAAAGGCAAAGTGAAGTCTCTCCCTCCCAAAAAGCCAAAGCCCCAGATAAACCAGCGGCAGCAAGAGAAGCAGAAATCATCTTCCAAGCAGGTGAGTCTGTGGGGCACGAGGCTTTGGTGTGACAGGCCCTGCTGGGGCTGGCAGTCGTTTGTGTGCCTCGGTGAGTTGTGGAGAAAGAGAGGACTCGAGGTTGTAGCACATGGACTGTAGCTTTTAGAAGGTGTGGAAGTGCACGGTCCTGAAAGTGGGGAGAAGGGGAAAATAGGCCCCTCACACAGCAGTTACTGTGCTTCGACAATTACGCTGTTTTACCTGTCCCCCATACATGCTCCCTGCCCCCAGTGTATTAAAGTGAGCTCCACTTCACTTGTCAGATGTCGTTGTGTGGAAATGTGTATTGCTCAGAAAAACGCCTCAGAATGCATCTCCAACGGATCAGGCCTTACCCACACACACAGCCACTTCACATCTAATGAACATAATAAGAAGTCTTAAAGTCGCGTAATACACAGCCCATAGTAAAGTGTCCCCAGTTACCTCAGAAACTTGTTTTATAGTTGGTTCGCATGAATCAGGATTCAAACAAAGTCCACATATTAATTTGGTTTTTATATCTCTTAAATTTTTCCCCCTGTAACACCCAGTCTTCCTCATCAGCCCCTTCTCTCCCATGCTGTTAATTTGTGGGAGAAGCCGGGTCATTTGCCTTTTAGAATGTGGCACACACTTCGGGTTGAGCTGCTTTGCTCCCCTGTGGCGTCACTTAACTTGTTCCTGTAACACCACGTGTTGTTGACACAATGGTAGCGAGGTCTAGAGGCTTGATTGGATTCAAGCTCAGTCTTCTTGGCAAAAGTAACTCAGGTAATGCTGGGTGCTTTCTGTTGCATCATATCGTAAGGCGTCTCATGTCTGGGTGCCCCATTTTTGGTGATGCTCAAATTCACCCATAGGTTTCGAGATTGTCTGCCCGATCCCTCCATTTGTGAGGTCCTCCACCAGCCTCTCACCCAGTGGCTTTAGCACCGCTGAGGGCTGCTGTCCAGATCCATTGTTCCAGTCTGAGTTGCAGAATGGTGATTTTCTAATTCTGTCAGTCCTTCTACATTTTTTGGTAGAATTCTAGAAAAAAAGAATCTTTCCAACTTTTTGGTTACCATGAAATACCACTTATATAGGAAAGACAGGATAAACGTATGATTTTTTTCCTCTTTATTAGTTTCCAGAATAATGAGTTGGTGTCCTATCAACCCCCTCTGGTGACCAGTAAGATTTTACAGTATCATGAATTCCTGGATTCCCGAGTTTTTATGTTCTTGCTGTGTTTCCACCACGTGCAGTCATTACACCATGTTGGGCCAGCGGAAAACACTGTCAGGTGACCCCCGAGTCCTCATGAGATGGCCCTACCTTAGTGTCCTTGCCTTCTAATACAACCAGGTGTCCCCACTCATAGATTGGTTCGCTGGTCCTGGCATTCACATTCGCCATTTTTCCAAGGAGCCCTAGTTCCTTTTAGGAGAAAATAGCAGTCCTGAGTTCTTGAACATTTGAGGTCAAGCTCGCTTTCTCCTTCCCTAGTCTCTTTCTCTTAAGTCGCAAGAAGCACTCGTTTCCTGTCATTCTGGAAAAATCTGTTGCCTGCAAAAATCTCAGACCTATTCGTACTGCCTTCTAAAACTGTCTCCGAAATCCCTAAGCAGTGTTCTTGGTGAGGGGAGGGGCAAGTGAAAACATCCCAGCTCGGGCTGACTCACTTGGGAGGCGGTTCAAGTGAACATTTGGGAGTGGCCTCTGACACCCCTGAGCAGTGTTTTAGGGGGCCCTTCTCGTATGCATTCCTGGTGTGATCTCTTACAATGGATGATTCCGTGATGGTTTTTCTCTCTAAGGGTCACTGTCTGGAAGGCCCCTTCCCGTGGCGGACAGGACCTCTGTGCCTACTTGTTTTCTGTCTTGGGTGGCCTTAAGGTAAGGGGGTACTTCTTGAAGCTGACTGTCTTGTGTTTCCTTACCTGTCATTTGTAGGTACCCAAGAAAACAACTAAGGGAAATAAGACAGAAAAGCGCTTCGACCAGTTGGTCGAACAGTATAAGCAGAAGTTATTGGGACCTTCTAAGGGAGAGCCTCTTGCAAAGAGCAAATGGTTTGACAGTTGATGGTGCCAGCAGACTGGATAAGAAGCTGGACTGTGTGCCGCTTGGTGAAGCTCCCTGGCCCCTCCCCCCCAATGTCTGTACCAAGGGGAAGAAACCCCCTGAGTGCACCACCAGTTTGTTGGGGGCCTCTGGGCTGCGCACATCTGGACTTTATGTGGTTAATTAACCATAAAGAGAAACATCAGAAAAACACCATAATACTTCTTGCATATTATCCAGATTATCATGTGAAGTTGTGTCTATAATTATTACCCATTTTAATTCTCTGTTTCTCAAATGGAAACAATTGTAAAATGCATTCTCGAGTGCTGGACTTTTAAGATGTATATTTTTAATGTCTTCTCTAAATAAGATACTTTGTGGCTTTTTGAGTAATAGCCTCTCATTTCTAATATATGTGAGTCCTTTGTTATTTATGAACATTTTTGACACCCCTAGCTCTAATTCATTTACAGAGCCCTATGTACTGCGGGAATTGGTTAAGAAGGAGCAGAGAAAAATCACTTCCACTCTAATCTCTGAGGGTGGGAGAAACCAATGGAGGGCGGTGGGGCCTGGCAGAGGCCAATATCTGACACCTATTTGCCAAATGAGTGGGTTATTGTTGGTGGTTGTCCAGAAATCAGTTTGCAGTGGTCCACGGACTTGGCTGGTGGTAACCTGTGTCTTCTGTCATCGAGCACCTCCCCTTGAGGACTTAGAGAGGGAGGGGGTGGCCAACAGAGCAGTGAGCTTGAGGCCTAGGCTGTAGCCTGACCAGCCTTCACCTAATGGGTGGCCTCGAACCAGACAGACTTTCTGGGTCTTAGTTTACTCATCTGTGGAATGAGTTTAACTAAAGGTTTTGTGTGATCCTTCCCAGCTCTAAACTCTGTTCCGTATGTATGTGCATATTCTTTCTCCTATTAACCTCCGAGAAGGCAGAGATGACTGTCATGACTTTTCAGAATTTACAGTGTCACAAAAGCTGGGAGGGATGGTGAATATTAAGAGTGGAGGTCCACACGGATCATGATAGCCTGGAGGGTTGAACTGCATTTGACAAGATGAAAATCACTGGGAACAAACATAAATCCCCTCTGGTGGGAGAGTTTGAGGCAGTTGCTTCTGCCCTTTGAAGAAACAGGCTAGCTGTCACAGTGTAATAGGCTGTGCTAGTGGACGTGGGAAGTCTTGAGTAGGCCACTGGTTCTCTGCGCAGGCCAGACCACACCAAAAGACACGTGTAATGACCAAGCTGGTCAAGGAAATCAGAGTGTCACATGGAAACTAAACTGGTCATGAGTTGGTTGCTCTTGGTCATGGGTAAATAAAGATTTGTTATACTGTTCTATTCTCTCTGCTTTTGTGAACGTTTGAAGTTTTCCGTAGTAAAAAGTTAGCAGTCAGATGAGCAACTGCTGCTCACCTGCCTGAGAAGAGAATTCCGTGGTGCGACAGCTGTGGGTAGGGCCCAGAAGTGTCAGGGGCAGATGACTAAGGGGCAGAAGGAGTCAGATGTGGGCTCAGTGTAAGGAGGAACGTTAATGCAGGCGGGGCGTGAGTCCATCCATGTCTGGAGCAGCCTAGGTGTGTGGTGCGGTAGGCCTGTCAGGTTGTCCAGGGGATTCTGGTGCTAGGACTGGGCTAAGAGTGGTGCCACCGATCAGTCAGCTCCCTATTGTTTGGTCCTGAGATGACCTGACATGCCACATGCCTTACCCCGACCCCTGAGGCCCCTTCAAGACAACACCTGATGGTTCTCTGGGGAATGTCCTTCCTGTGCCTGGTCCTCACGAGGTCTGTGCCATGGCTGGGGTGGCTTAGCCCTGGCTTAAAGCCTCCAGTGCTTTCTCACCTCACTTTGTTTTGAGGTATAATGGACATAAAATACGATATGGGTTTTAGGCATTCAATGTGATTATTCAGTATTTATGCATATATTATAAAATGGTCATCACAGTAAGTCTAGTTAACGTTTGTCACCACACATAGTTAACTGGATTTTTTTTTCCCTTGTAATGAGAACTTTCAGGATTGATTCTCCTGGCAGCTTTCAGATTTTCAATACATTATTCTTCACTACAGTCACCGGGCTGCACATTACGTCCCTACGACTTACGTATTTTATAACTGGAAGTCTACCTTTTGACACACCTTGTGCTCCCCGTCCACCCCCACCCCAACTACCAGTCTGTTCTCTATACCTGTGAGCTTGGGGTTTGTTTGTTTGTTTTTGTTTTTGAAGATTCCACATATAAGTGACATAATACTGTGTTTGTCTTTCTCTGAACTTATCTGACAGAGCATAATGCCCTCGGGGTCCATCTGTGTGGTCGCAAATAGCGAGACTTCCTTGTTTTGTTTGTATGGGCAAATATTATATATATTCACCACGTTTTCTTTATCCATTCATTTGTTTTCATTTCACTGGGACTGAAGTTTCCATTTTCCCTCAAAGCATGCGATACCCTGGGCTCTCTAGCCCATCTCCTACCTCTCCTACCTAATCTTTATCCACTCCATCCCTTTCATTCGTTTTTGGCCACACTGGCCTTCTTTGGTTCCCTGGACTCTTCACCAGCTCAAGCCTGGGTATGTGTTTTCTCGGCCTGAGAGTTTTTGCTTATTGCTCAGATCTCCACTGAGCTGTCTGTCAGAGCCTCCGGGAGCTCTTCCCTGACGAAAGTAGGAATTTCCTCCCCCTCCCCTCCATCCTGCTAGCACTGAATTCTATTACTGTTTGTTTATTTTTTTTCTAGCACTCATCTCTACCTGGAAATATTGTTTCCCCTGGTCTGTATGAATTGTGAGAGGAACTTACTCGGTCCTGCAGACACAGTACCTAGAATTGAGCCTGGCACGTAGTAGGTATTGAGTGAGTGTTTTTTGAATGAAAAAAGTAAAAGGGCAAAGGAGGAAACAGTGCTCAGCAGGCCAGAGAAAGAGTTAAACACAGCCCAGAGTCCTTCATTCCCCAGTCCAGCCAGCGCCGTAATGAATGATGCTTGCTTCAGAACGGTTGCTGACCCAGGGATATGGCTGTTCATCGCGGTGCCTTGGGAAACCAATGGACACTCAAAAAATGCCCTTAATTGGTTTAAAGATGGATAAAGCAGAGGCCACCGAAAAGATTTAAACCTTTTGGAGAGAACTAAAGGACAGGGGCTTTGTCTCCAGTTACCTTGAGACAGTGCGAGTTGGGGAGTTTAAAACGTCCTTGCAATCACTTGGCAGTGTGACATCTTTCACAAGTCCGCACGATGTGGAGGGGCACGACACCTAACTGAGGACCGACACGGGGTCTTCAAAGCCCGCCTGCCAGCCGGTCTGCTTCCCCACGGCCACTGCGGCTGCTCAACAGACACTCTTTCCTGGTGTACAGATATCTATAAATTAACGTTCAAAAATCTATCTTAATATTTAGGATAGATGAGAATCAGTGCTCACTCAGATAGTTTTGCCAGATTTCCTTAGATCTAGATATTTCTTCTGTCAACTTTAGCAACCCAGGATGTTTGAAACATTTCACCTGCCTGGAATGTTCTTTTTAAGAAGTAGCAGGACACAGTATCCCCTTTCTCCACAGCCCGGTTCCTGGTGTGGTGTCTTTTGGGTTGTCTGGGCAACCCCACGTCCCCGGGCCTGGGGAGCAGTAAGCAGTGAGAGTTGTGCTCACTCACTCACTTCAGAGCCTGATGTTCAAGGAGTGGCCATGAAGGCGGAGCTGCAGCCCGCTCGGTTGGGAGCAGCCCCCTTGTCAACATCCAAGACTGAAGGGCGTCAATAAAAACTCAAGTGTCGGTCGTAGTTTTCTGTGTGGTTACACACGGGTCTGGCTCCAACGTATTTTCTTTAAATAAAGAATCTTAAGGTTGTGTGCTTGCTGTTCCTTTGGGGGGGGCGGGGGGGGGCGGCGGTGAGTGTTACCGAACAAAGTGGAATCTGGTTGCCTGTATGATACGATATTGGTGGGGAAGGAAAAAGGTCTTTATTAAAAGGTTGCTCAATTAGGGGGAGCTGGAGGCTCCCCAGCTCCGAGCCATTCTTTTCTGTAATACACAGAAAGAAGCCAGCCACCCTACTCCCCCACCAGAATCAGTGTCCAGACACCTTACTCCATTCTTATCGGTCCTCCTGAGGCCCAAGGCTGTTATGTGAATGGGTCTCTGTCTCTCCAGCTCCAGGCTCTCTCCCTCTCCAGAGCGTGCACTTGTGGGGACGGTGTCTCCATTGCCTTGCCTCAGCTTACCCCCTCCTGGAACCAGGGTGCACTGCCAGATCACTGCAGCCAGTCGTGCAAGGGGCCCCATCTGTGGGCCCTCAGTGTCCAAGGCTGTGCGTGCCCTGCGGGTGGTGAATGCTCCTGGCCCACACGTCTGTGTGCTGCTCTCAGAGCAAGAGAATGGGGTCAGCCCAGGACCCCTGCCATGAGGCACGGGCTGCAGCGTGCTACAGGCCTACTGTTGGCAAGGCGTGCATCTCGCGCAGGACTCACCCTCCACAAGCTGGCTCCTGACCGTGCAAGCGAGGGGAGTGCAAAAGAGGATGAGTTTCCGTGTGCCCTCTATTTTAAATCTCCCAGCCCCAAATCCCAAATGAGGCGGAAGTGTCCGAATTCCCAGCCAATCTAGGCTGACGTCCCCCACACATGTCTCACTGCACAGCATTTCTGCCCCTCCTCCTGCTGCCATGATTCGGAAGCGGGTAGGAGGGTGTCTAGCACAGGGGCACAGCATCTCTTCCCCGGGTAGGATGTCACCATGTTCATCTCAATGATGCACTTGTGTTGTGACCTTTTCAGCTCGTGCATAAGATGTACCAACTTCCTTCTGCTGTGTTTCAGGACACGTTATTTGTTTGCCCTTCCCTGGGGGTATGGAAGCCTCTCCGTAGCAATTTCAATCTTCTGCCTTTGGCACTTTCCGACCCTCCTTGGGTGTCCCTCCCCTCTGCCCAGCCCTATGGCCAGACCTCTGTGTCTCAGGGGTTTTATTTTTGTTGTTTGGCTACTTGGTAGTTTTGAAGAACTGTTCTCGGCCCTGATCTGGAATGTGCAGTCCTTCCTCCAGACCTTAGCCCGCAGCAAGGGGTATCCTTCCACTGTCTTCAAACGAGAGTTGCTGCTTCCTCTGCTACAGAGTTAAGGCATGTGAACTCGTCCTTCAAAACACTTCAAACATCCTTTGGGATGTTTTTGCCTTGCAAAGAGGTTTTCCAACTAAAAATTCAGGGTCCAGAGCCTCAAGGCTTGGGCAACCCCCCTTCTCACCATGTATCTGGCCTTCAGTCCTCTGAGGAAGCAGGGCGTCAAATATGCCTCAGTGAGTGCTGATCGCCCAGAAGCTTGTGCTCTCTGGCTGACCCCGATAGGCAGTCCTGTGCTTGGTGCCCCTGTGACTCACTGTTTGTGAAGTGACTGACAGTCATCTGCCAACTGTCACGGAAGAAGCAACTCTGCCTCACGCTACGTGGAAAGTTCTTGACGTCTCTGTAGCCCGCTCATGGCAGTAACCACATCATCAGACTTTGAGGATGCCCCAGATAAGTTTGTATGTCACTTTGTCTCAGGCGATGCTCAACTCCTGCTTTTTCCCACTCAGCCCTGACCGGTGCTTTAAGGGCCAGGATTAGGTTGCTTTGTTTCTCTGAGGCCTGGTAAAGCCTGCCTTTTGCCCAAGATCCACCAATTGAGAAGTTCACCACACGCGTTGCCTCATTTTGCTTCTTTCACTCCTGTCCTCTTCCTTTGTGGAATTAATTGCAGAGTGCTACTCAGTGGCCCAGCCACAGGTCAGGCAGAGGTACATCTGCAATTACTTTGGCTTCTGGTTCTGAACTGGTACCTGGTTGCAGACAGGCCTCTGTGCTTGTGGAGGAGTATCCTGGGGAGGCTGTGAAAGGCACAAGACTGACCGAGCCTGGTAACTGATTCCAAGAAGACTGCGGAGTCACTGATACCTTTTGGACAGCCCCCAAGTGGAGCATCCTGAGAGAGGGTCAACACAGTTTTCTTTGGACTGGTCGGCGCTGTCCAGAGTTGGCTGCCTTTGATCAGACATAGGGCTTCACTGCTGTAGAGTCACCTGGAATCTCCTTCACTGGCCATCGAACAGGAGCAAAATCCTCTGTGTCCTTGAGGGCAGGGACTATATTTTAAACTTTTCGGCACATCGTGTAGTACTTAACAATGATTTACACATAGTAGGACACCATTTAATTCCATTGAACTCACTGAAGGCCATCTGTCCCAGGGCTGAGCTGGGCTTGTGAAGGACAACAGAGCCATTTCCTGAGGTGATATATGTGAAAGGGCCCCAAAATGCAAAGTGATAGAAAAAGAAAAATAAACTGCTGGTCATGGTCCCTTGAACACACCACCTGTGTTCTTTTCGCGCTGCCCGTCTATACTGATTTGTCTGTCTCCACTCAAGTGCCACCAGAATTCAAGTTCAGGCTCAAGGCCGATTTCTCCCTGGGGACCCCAACCATCCCAGGGCAATGTGATCCTTTTCTCAGTCCCTGACACACTGGTTGGCATCCACTCACTTGACAGATACTGTGGCTTACTTGTCATTTCTTAGTAGGTCTTTCTCCCCGAGTAGACTGTGAGCCCCTTGATGGCAACAACTCACGCCCTGCCCTGGCTGGTGTGGCTCAGTGGATTGAGTGCTGGCCTGCGAATGAAAGGGTCACTGGTTTGATTCCCAGTCAGGGCACAGGCCTGGGTTGCAGGCCAGATCCCCAGTAGAGGGCGTGTGAGAGGCAACCACACACTGATGTTTCTCTCCCTCTCTTTCTCCTTCCCTTCCCCCATCTCTAAAAATAAGTAAGATCTTTAAAAAGAAAATAGAACTCACACCCTGTAATCCCAGCCCCAGGCATGGCGCATGGCTGTCCTTAGGAATTGGTTACTGAGGATGATGATGAGGTGGAAGGTACTAGACAGTCATCTGCTGCAGTGATCTCTCCCTAGCCTCTCATTTTGTGTTTTCACTTTCTCTTTTTTCTTACTTAGCCTCATTCTTCATAGTAGGTGCTCAACAAAGTTCGGTTCCTCTCTCTCCTTGTCATCATCCCTGCACTGTCTGGGCCTCACTCCACCAGCAACTCCCCTCAGATGCTGCTTAAAGCTTCTGTGGTCAGAGCCCACCCCATTCCCATCCAGCCCTGCTGCCTGAGGGACTCGGAGAGACTCAGCACTCGTGCACGGGCTGCACACGAAAGGCTGTCAGCGCAAAGAGCCTTGCGAGAAAGTAATTCTCCAGTGTCCCGTTCTCACTTTCAGTCTCTCTCCATTTTTCCTTCCTTTCCCCTTTCCTGAGTTTGACACTACCTTGTCTGCATGCACTTTTCAACCAAAAGATACCCAAGCATTGTGCTTTTGATGAAGTTTTCCTTTTGGATGCTACAGCAGGAAGGATGGTATCTCTGTATTCTAGCCCACGTTGGGGAAGGTGACATCTCAGATGGGGGGGGGGGGTGAGGTCCAGAACATTGTCACTCTACTATTTGCAGTGAGAGGACGGGATTCAGGTACCCCCTTCTAATAACATAATATCATATGAGTAATAATGAGAAACACACAGTGTATTTGCTCTTTGCCAGGAGAACCAACCACGTGATTAAAGAGCTGGGACTCTCAGGCCCACCCTCTGACAGGAGGAAAGAAGGGCTGGAGGTTGGACCAATCACTAATGGCCAATGAGTTAACCAATCAGGCTTAGGTAATGAAACCTCCATAAAGCCCCTAAAGGACTGGATTCCGAGGGCTTCTGGGTTGGGGAACAGGTGGAGATGGGGGAGAATGGAGCACCTGGAGAGGTCATAGAAGTTCATACCTTTCCCTCACATCTTGCCCTATTCATCTCTTCCATCTGGCTGTTTCTGAGTTATATCCTTTTATAACAAACCATACTGCAGTAAGTAAATGTTTCTCTGAGCTCTGTGAGCTGCTGGAGCAAATTAATCGAGCACAAGGAGGGGGTTCGTAGAACCCCCAATATAGAGCCCATTGGTCGGAAGCATGGGTGATGACCTGGATTTTCAATTAGCATCTGAGGTGAGGTGGGGACAGTCTTGTAGAGCTGAACCCTTAACCTTTGGGATCTGATCCCATCTCCAGGTAGATAGTGTTAGAATATAGTTGATTATAGGGCATCGAGCGGGTATGGGAGACTTCCTTAGTGTGGGGGCAAAAACCTGCACATCGAAATCGGTGGCAGACTTGAGGCTGGCGTCAGAATTATAGATAATTGACTTTGTCAAGCACCCAACAAACACCCCCCTCCAGGAGCACCGTGGCCATCAATTACCAGAGTATGAATTGGGCCAGCCCAAAACAGCACCAGCTCCATAGCAGGGTTGTGGGGAGCAAAGCAGGCTGGTGTTGCTTCAGAGGTGGGTAACACCACACACAAAATGATGTACAACTTAGGGGCAGAGCGCTTGGGCCCCTTCTAGCCAGCAGTGTCCACTTGAAGTCCAAAAGCATCCTCTCCAAATCAGACCCCAGACCCTCCTCACGCATTAGTTAGGCAGATTGATGATCCCCACTTCAGAGACAAGGAAAACTGAGGCCCAGGCAGGGAAGGAGCACAGCATGGCCCCAGGTGTTCTACCTCTGTTCTCATCTGATCTCTACTGTGCCGTGGCCTTACTTCCGAGGGGCCTCGCTTTCCCCTCTGGTACAAAGGAGACTTTCTTGAAAGAGCATGGGCTTCCCTTACCCTGCTTGTCACCAGTTCATTGATGACATGGCCCCAGCAGGGACATAGCTACAGGCTCTAGATCAAGTCAAGTATGGAAGGTAGGGCTGGGGGGGCTGCCAATCAACCTCAACTTGGGACCTGGGGCCGTTCTGAAGCTGTCCTAGGACCCTGGGGAAGTCCTGGGACCTAGGCCCTCTCTATCCCTCGGGAGAAGCCCAGAGGGTGAGTGGGTCATGGGTGGTGGGCCCCTGCACCCTGCTCCTGGCTTTAAACTTTTCTCCAGATGGGAGAAGGAGAACAAAGGGAGCCATCTTCGTCCCTTCTTCCTGAGCCTTCCCGGGCAGGGCCGGGCAGGCTGGCCATTGGAGAAGTGGACGCAGCTCGGCCGAGGAAAGGGGGAGGGGCTGCGACGGGAGCTCAGTCGCGGGTTGCTGAGTTCTGGTCACGCCCATAGCGCGGGCGGGGTTTGAGCACCGCTCATTTCCGGTAACGACCGACTGCACAGGGCGTGTCAGAGGCCCTTTTGTATCTCTTCTCTCAGGTGATCTCAGCAGCACTTCTGGCAAGTGTGTCCATCCCGGCCTCATGGCTGATGGAGACAGGATGCCACCCTCCTAAGATTTCTTCGCTGCCTGAGCAAGGCCCGGAGCTCTGTCTCGGGGGCCTGTTTAAGGAACTGTGTATCTGGTATTTGAAAACACGTTTTGCCAGCTTCACCAAATGTTTTTAGAGTTAAAAATGGTTTCTCATTTTCATATCACATGATAAGAAAGGGAAGGACATTTTTCTTCTCGCATGTTCTTTGGATGGCAGTAACACCTTTTAAAACTTCCTTCCTGTAATCAATAATGCCAGGTTTTTATAATGAACTATTAACTTAGAAATGAATTCCATTGACTGACCAGCTCCTTTCCCCTCAAGTCCCGGAAGAAAGAAACCAGTCATCACATTTTTTAAAAATCAATGAATTAATTTTTTTAAATTAAATTTATTTGGGGTGACATCGATTAACAAGATTATGGGTTTCAAGTGTAGAATCCTATGACACACATGATCTGCATACTGCGTTGTGTGCCCACCCCCCAAGTCTAATCATCTCCCATCACCATGATGTTCATCACACATCTTTTGTGTATTTTTCACTCCCTCGGCCTCTCCTGTGCTACCAGAGGCCACTTGTACCCATACACGTAATAACAGTAGGCGAAAGGAGAGTTTGAGCTGTGAATACATTTATTTTGCGATTTCCTTGGCAGCAGCCAGAGCTCCATACCTTGGCTTTACGTTGCGGTTGCCAATACCCAGAGGTGCACTGGCTCGACTTGGTTTTATAACCGCCTTTCCTGGAATTTGCAGACATCTTCATTCCCCTGGAGGTCAGATAACGGCTATTTATTTTCCACAGTTATGAAAACCTCTGGGGAGAGACATGGCACTTTGACAAGGACTATTAAAGGAACATTAAGATTGAAGTGACTGCTCAGGAAATCACATACCCTTGCTTCCCTGCCTGTGGGGACAGTTGCCAGCTGGGCGCTCCTGCCCTGAAGCCAGCTTTGTGTGGGTGCAGCTGGCCAAGGGGGAGAACCCTTTGCCTCTGCTCTCTTACGCTCCCTAAGAGGATGCGTGCTCTGAATTCAAACAATAGTTCCTAAGCAGCAAACAGCTGCTGAGCGCTCAGTGTGTCAGGTGCGTGCTAAGAATCATCTCATTAAGTAAAATGTGTGTGCCATCTCCATTCCCACAGCCAGAGGCCCAGATGAGGACAACAGAAGGGAAAGCTGTGCAGAAAGGCACAAAGTCCCTTCCCCTCTGCCTGCAGACCTTCTGGGACCGGAAATCCACTGCCTGCCCAAGCACCCCACACATCTTCATCAAAATCAGAACGCACAGTCCATCGGGAACTGAGCCAGTCCTCTCTGCACACCTGATACTCAGCAAAGTGGGATTCAGCTGCCTGCTGCTGAAGAGAGAGGCAAACTCTGGAGGCAGAGGTTTGATGAAAAAGGAAAGGAGTCTTTTATTCAAAAGCTAAATAATTTTGGAAGAGTGGTAGGCTTCTGTCTGAGAGCCCATTCCCTTTAAAAATTCCAAAGAAAAATAACCGTGTCACTGCCACCCTTTGCCAGACCAGACCAGTCCTAGGTGGGCTCAGAGTTCCTTCTTTCATTTAAAAATACCATCCTCTAGGAAACTTAGGTAGCTTCGCTGGTCGCAGTCCTGCTGCAGGCGTCTTTTGGAGTCTGTGCACATAGATATCCTATTTGCTGCGTGCTGCCCTTTCTTCCACTCACTGCCTGCTGGCCCAGCACCTGTGCCCCCTACCTCCAGCTGTCGGCTCGCCAGTGCGTCCTTGTGCCCAGCCGAGCAGGACCGTGCAGTGAAGTGTCAGTCACCTGCGCCCCTGCCGCTTCCTGTGCAGGGAGGGAAATTGGTCATGCACTGGTGCCCGCTGTGGCTTTCAGTCCTCGGCTGGCTCCGGTGCTTCCCAGCCCCTCTTTCTCTGGGGAAGGCAGGCCCTCATGCCACGTCAGGGTTCCCTCCCTGTCCCCAGCAATCTAGCCAGTCCCCCCATTACACACCCAGAGCGCCTTTGGATCCCTCAAAGGCCAACGAAATTCTATTTCTGGTTTTGTCCTCCCTGCTGGGGTACAAGCTGCAGGTCGGTGGGTGGGGTGGGTTATATTTCTGTCTGCCCAGGCCCCAGGGCATATTTGGTAGCGAGCAGGTGCTTAAATGAATATAATGAGTGATCTCCATGGGCACCCCCAGCCCCTCCGTAGGTCAGGGGTGGGCTGAGGGTGGGGCTGCCTCTGATTCCAGGGATTATAAACATTCCTAGGGCCGGACAGCTGCACACCTGGGCCAGAGCAGGGCCTCTAAGGCTCCCAGGGACCTACTCATGGCCCCTGGGTTTGAGGCACCTCTGTGATATTTAGACAATTTAGTCTTAACAAGGGACTGGTGTCCTTTCCCAAGGAAGCAGTGAACCATTTGAATTGTTCCCCCTTGGTGAGGGGCCAAAGCGGGAGAGTGAGAGAAAGGCCAAGTCTCCTCCCAAGAGATTTTAAGTTCTGGAGGGCAAGATGCATGCTGCAATATGATGGGTCTTTTTATTTAAAAAAATACTTATTGATTTTTTTTGAGGTGGAGGAGAGAGAGATTTTTTTGTTCCACTTATTTATGCATTTGTTGATTGATTCTTGTATCTGCACTGAGCGGGGATCGAACCCACAACCTTGGCATATCAGGGTGATGCTGTAACCAACTGAACTACCTGGCCAGGGCTACATGATGGAGCTTGAAAATGCTGTGCTAAATGTCTTAGTCCATTCAAGATGCTATAACAGAATAGCACTGGTTTGGTGGCTTGTGAAAAATAGAAATTTGTTTATTTATTTATTTTTTAATTGTTTTATTGTTGTTCAAGTACAGTTGTCTGCATTTTCCCTCCACCACTCCCCACCACCACCCTAGCCAAACCCACCTCCCTCCCTTGCTTCCACTCTCCCCCTTGGTTTTGTCCATGTGTCCTTTACAGTAGTTCAAGAACTACTGTAAAGAAATTTATTTATAATAGTTCTGGAGGCTGGGAAGTCCAATGTCATGGCTACAGCAGATTTTGTGTCTGGTGAGGACCAGCTTCCTCATGGATGGGCATCATTTCACTGTGACCTCACCTGGCTGGAGGGGTAAGGGATCCTCTGGGGTCTCTTTTACAAGGGCACTAATTCCACTCATGAGGGGTCCACCCTCATGACCTAATCACCTCCCAAAGGCCCCACCTGTTAATATCATCACTTTGGGGGCTAGGATTTCAACAAATGAATTTGGTGGGGCGGAAGAGGGGTGACATAAACATTCAGTCCATTTCATGAAGTGAAATTAGGCACCAAAGGAAAATATTGTGTGATTCCACTTATATAAGGGACCTAGAATAGGCAAGTGCAGAGACACAAAGCAGAATAGAGGTCACCGGAGGCTGGAGGGAGGAGGGGGGAGTTATTGTTTAATGGGTGCAGAGTTCCAGTTTGAGATGATGGAAAATTTCTGGAAGTAGATAATGGTGATGGTTACACAACATTGTGAAGGTGCTGGTTGGCCAAAAAGTCCGTTTAGTTTATTCTGTAGAATGGAAGACACATTTTTCATTTTCACCAATAACTTTATTGATTTGAATATTTTGAACATGTTGGCTATCTTCTGCATGGTATAATGTTGATTGTTCTCAATTAATGTCTTTTTTAAAAACATTTTACTTATTTATTTTTAGAGAAAGGGAGGGAGAGAGAGGGAGAGAAACAGAAATGTGTGGTTACCTCTCATGTGCCCCCAACTGGGGGCCTGACCTGCAACCCAGGCATGTGCCTGAACCGGTGACCCTTTGGTTGGCAAACTGGCACTCAATCCACTGAGCCACACCAGCCAGAGCTCAATTAATGCCTTGATTTGATCACTAGCCAACTTCAACTGATCTACCTGACTGTGGAGCATCGTCCAGCGAGAAATCTCCAGCATGAAACTTCGCAAACCGCTCTTGACACGTTCAATCAGTCACACACCTGCTCCATACACGGCACAAATCTTTTTTTGCGTTTCAGTTGAGTTTTTACCTTTCTTGAAATAATAAAGCAAAATATGCCAAAAATGTCACATATCTTCTTCCATTTCAATAGTAAAATGGCTACAAAAAATTCACAAATTTTGATTTTTTTTCAAATGTACACAGATCTGACAGCTGTCACAATACAATCAAACAAAATTGTTTCAAATGAAGTGAAAGACAGCCAAGCACTACCACAAGCCATCTTATGGGGAAAACCGAACACACTTTTTGGCTACCCCAGCATTTAATGCCCATGAATTAGACACTTAAAAATAGTGAATTTTATGATACATATATTTTACCACAATATAAAAAACTTAAAACCATCCATAAATCACACTGTCTAGAAGAAAAGCTGAATAGTTTGGTTGATTTCCATTCTTTTTTTCCCCTGAAGGTATGTGTTTTATAAAATTTGGTTGATAGCACACATATAATAGTGAGATTTTTAGTTTTCTATTTTTATTGTGAATATTTCTTATGTCTTTAAATAGATTGAATCACCACCTTTGACGGCTGCACGATTTGACATGTATGTGGTTGCGCAACAACTTTTGTATTGTTGGACATTGAAGTTGTTTCTGTCATTTTTATAAATAATGCAAGTGATGAACATCTTCGTAGATAGATTCCTGCCTGTATTTTCATTGTTCCCTCAAGTTAGATTTTTAGAAGGAGGATGACTCAGTCAAATGTATGGGTATTTCAAAGTCTCTTCATACCTGGCACCAGATGGCATTCCAAGGAATTCAGACATTTATCCTTTGACATGGAGGGGAAACAACTTTTACCAGTAGCACTCTCACAGGAAATAGAATTAATATGAAAGATGAAAATGATCATTTAACTTTTAATGATTGGTTATTAATGAAGTTAAACATTTTTTTATGTTCACATAAAAAAAATACATTCTGTGAATTGTCTGTTCCCGATCTTCACCCAATTTTCTGTTGGGGCTTTAGAGTTCTCCTTATACGTTAAAAATCATGGTCACTTGTCGTTTGTAGCAACTACATCTCCCAGTTTGCTATTTACTTTTGAGTTTTGGTGAAGCTATATTTTTTATGTAAGTTTAAGCATTTTAAAAAAATATATAAAATATTGATTTTTCCCCTTTGGATTTTTTCCATTGCTTTTATGCTTATGAAGAACTCACTGTTTTTGAAAGCATATATATATATTTTTCAACTATATTCTCTTTGCATATTTATTTATTTATTTAAAAGATGTTATTTATTTTTAGAGAGAGGGAAAGGGAGGGATAGAGGGAGAGAAACATCAATGTGTGGTTGCCACTCATGCACCCCCAACTGGGGACCTGGCCCACAACCCAGGCATGCACCCCAACTGGGAATCAAACCAGTGACCCTTTGGTTCACAGTCTGGTGTTCAATTCACTGAGCCATACCAGCCAGTGCTATTTATTAATCTTTAAAAGATTTTATTTCTTTATTAGAGAGAGGGGAAGGAGGGGAGGAAGGGAGAGAAACATCAGCCTGCAACCCCGGCATCTGCCCCAACCAGGAATTGAACAGGTGACCTTTTGGTTCGTTCACCGGCATTTAACCCACTGAGCCACACCAGCCAGGCCTGAAATTTTTAAATAGTTCTAAGTTATACATTTGTATTAGTTTCCTTGGGCTGCTGTAACAAAATACCACAAACTGGGTGGTTTTGAGCAACAGAGAAATTTATGGTCTCACAGTTCTGGAGGCCAAGAAGTCTGGTGATAGCTAGGCCGTGTTTCACCTGAAATTTGCAGGGGAGGAAGGACCCTTTCTTGCCTCTTCAAGCTTCTGGTAGCCCCAGAAGGTACTTGGCTTGTGGAACCATAAAACCCCTATCTGTCTTCTTATCAGGTTACCAGTCACAGCGGGTTATGGGCCTACCCTACTCTAGTATGACCTTATCTTAATTACCGTATTTTGCCGTGTATAATGCACACCCATCATTTTTGTGCGCATTATACATGAGATTATTATACCCATGACATATAATCATTATACCCATGCATAATGCACATCCTTATTTTTCCCTTGACAATTTGGGCAAAAAAAGTGTGCCTTATACGCGGCAAAATACAGTAGTTATATCTGCAACAGTCCTATTTCCAAGTAAGGTCACATTCAGAGGGGCTGGTGGTGGAGACATTAGCCCATCTCTTCCCTCAAAGGATATAATTCAACTCATAAAAACATAACCCTTTTGTCACCTGGACTCTACTTATTTGGATGTGTGGTGAGAGAGAAAGCATCTTTTCTCCTCTGAATGGTTAACAAATTGTCTCCATACCATTAGTGAAATAATGCGGCCTCTTCTGACAGGACTGTGATGCCTCCTTCTTTGGACACGATTCTTGCACACTAGCTTCTGCTTGTAAGGATGACCCCCGACATGTCTGCCCACTCATGTCAGGGCTACACTCTTCATTATTTTACCTTTATTGTATATGCAACATCTGGTAGGGTGAAACTGCTTCTTATTCATCTTCAAATACTTTCCTTAGCTATTCTTGCCCATGCATTTCTTCTGCTAAACTTCAGAATAACTGGTGTGCTCAACAGCAGCAAAGCAACAAATCTCCTTGGACTTTTAATTGGGCTGTGTTAAATCTACAAGTTAGCATATTCAGTCTTCCCATTTAAGAACATGGCATGCCTTTCCATCTACTGTGTTTTGCTGTGTATAATGAGCACTTTTTGCCCAAATATCAGGGGGAAAATAAGGATACACATTATACATGGGCAATACATAAAATATCTTGTATCTATTCTTGTGTTTTGTAACTATTTATTACATAAAATTTCTTGTACTATAATATGTTCAAAAATAAATGCTGAAATTTCTTTATTATAGAAAAAAAACAAGTATCTAAATGTAAAAAATAAAATTCAATGAAAAAATTAAAAAGAGATTTTTTTTCCTAAAAGTTTGGGCCAAAGATATGGGTGCACATTATACACAGTAAAATATGGGTAATTAATTATTCCACGTGTCTTAGAGAAGTTAATACATTTTTAAGATAGAGTTTTCCCATTTGCCAATCAGTAAAGCCAATCCTAGGTATTTTTGCTGTTCTTGTTGTGATTGTGACCATGCTCTCTGCTCCCCTATCCCACCCACCCTTGTTATATTTCCTAATTGGTTATTGCTAGTTGATGAGGAAGCTATTGAATTTTGCATATAGCCACTTTATTAAATTTGCCTGTTAGTTGTAATAGCTTTTCAATTTATTCTTCTAGGCTCTCAGGAGCCTTCCGAAAAAACCAATTCAAATGAATAATTAACTCTCCAGCTGAATCAATGACCTTCCCTAAGTCATGCCTCTTATACATTTCAGAGTTTAGCTGAAGGAGACTGCTGTTTAAATGCAGTGTGGCCCTGGCCTGGTGGCTCAGCTGGTTGGAGAGTCATCCCACACACTGGTCAGGGCACATACCCGGGTTGCGAGTTCCACCCCTGGTCAGGGTGCGTACAGGAGGCAAGCGATAGAGGTTTCTCTCTCACATTGATATTTCTCTCAAAAAAAAATAAAACATACCCTCCAGTGAACATTAAAAATAAATAAAATAAATAAATTAAGTGTGAATAGGGGCCTTGAGAAGTTCTGGCAGCCTCAAAAATGCTTATGTTCTTTAATTCATAGTTTCATTGCTCAAAAGATGTCCTGAAGAAAGTGATCAGCATTGTGGACCAAAGAATTTAGTCAAGATATATTGCGATGTTTTTCATTTATAACAATGAAAACTGGAGACAACCTAGTTTATTAACAATAGCAGATTGGTGAGCTCAGTGTTTACTTTGTTTCCACCTGTCTTCTGATCTTCTCATTCGACCCACTCCATCACAGGCCTCCTCCTCTCCCTCACACTTCAGCCTCCTAAATCCCGCTGCCTGCAGAAGGCTCTGACGACGTTCTAGAACACATCTAAACCTGTACACGCCCCGGCTGGAGATCAGCCTGGTCCTTCTCTGACTAGGTCAGGCTCATGGGAAACACTTGGACGCAGAGATTTGTGCCTGATGATTGGGGAAAACTTTGACAGCAGCATCTGTAAAGGAGTGAGGGGAGAAGACCGGGTAGGAGAAATAGTACTGTGATGTATAGATGGTCCCCTACGGTTTTTCAACTTTAACATGGTGCAAAAGCAAAACACATTTGGTAGAAGCTGTACTTTAAATTTTGAGGTTTGATTTTTTTTTCCTAGCAGTATGATACTCACTCTCTCAGGATGCTGAGCCTTAAAAATTGGCTTTGTGTTAAATGACTTTGCCCACCTGTGGACTGATGTAAGTGTTTTGAGCATGTTGAAGGTAGGACAGCCTAAGCTGTGATGTTCAGCAGATCAGGTGTATTAAGTGATTTTTCAGCTTATGTTGTCTTCAACTTACAATGGGCTCATTGGGACTCAACGCCATCATAAGTCGAGGACAATAGTCATCAGTTGATCCTGTGGGGAGATCGAAAACTGAGATGGCCCTTCAGAGAAAAGGGGGCTGGGGGTGGGGGGTGTCTCCCATATCTACCAGTCATTGGGTGAGGGCTGTCCTTCGAGAGGGTGTAAACTGGGGAGAGAAAATTTCCTGGAGAGAAACCCAGCTGTGAGCAGCCAACACACTCAGCAGGGAAACAAATGCCTCCATTTGGAAGGGGAGTTGGATGGCTGTGATGCTTCATTTCATGTGTCAACTTGGGTTAGCCACCAGTGTCCAGATAATCTGGTTAAATGGTTACTCTGGGTGGGTCTGTGAGGGTGTTTTGGGATGAGATTAGCGTTTGAATCTGTAGACAGAGTGAATGAAGTAGGTTCCTCCCTCTCCCCCCAGTGTTGGTGGGCCTCATCTAATCTGTTGAAAGAGTGAATAAAATAAGGGGCTGAGTAATAACTTTCCTTCTCTTCCTGACTGTGTTTGAGCTGGGGCGACGGTTTCCTCCTGCCTGTGGGCTCAGACTTGGGCTTAGTCTATACCATGGGCTATACCATGGGCTGTCCTGGTCTCTTGCTTGCTTACTGCAGCCCTTGGACGTCTCGGCCTTCATAGTTTCATGAGCCAGTTCCTTATAGAAAGTATGAGAGGTGGGTACCTATATCTATATCTGTATATCTCCTATTGGTTCTGTTTCTCTGGAGGACCCAGACTCATACAGAGGCATATCACATCATTCGCTATACCTGCTGCTCTGGATTAAATATGGCTGCAAATTCTTTGCTATTCCTTCCACTGCAAGGTGGAATGTGCTTTTCCTTCCCGAAGTGTGAGCTGGCTCAATGATTTCTTTTAGCCAACAGAATGTGGTAGAAGTGACATTGTGCAATTTCTGAGGCTGAGACTTGGAAGATTGGCCTTTGACTCTTAGAACACGTCCAGTTGGAAGGTAGCCACCATGAAGAAGTTCAACTACCTTAAACCACCATGCTGTGAGGAAGCCCAAGCTAGCCACACAGAGAGAGGGGGGCCATGTGGAAGAGCACCAAAGTGCCAGACACGTGAGTGAACCATGGACTGTCCAGCACACCAATGGCTGAAAGCAGCCAAGTGAATGCCCCCAGGCGTGGCTGTGTAGAGCAGAACTACCCACCTGAGCCCTGTCCATTTCTTAACCTACCAGACATCGTGGTTTTCAGACTGCTCATCTCAAACTCCGTCTGTGGCTGAGGTCATCTCCCAACGTGTGTGCCACCCTCTCCTTTGCGTAAATCCCCATAATAACTCCCCATAAGCAGTAGGATGAAAACCCAACTTCAGCCTAATGTACTGGCGACTCTTCCTAATTGGGCCCATGTTTACCTGACCAAGTCTTCTTGCACTTTTAACCAAACCTCAGATCTCAGCAACAGAGAACTCTTGCAGTTTTGCTGTTCACATGCTGTCTCTCTCTTTCATGCCTCCTCTCCAGAACACCTACTCTCTCCCTCCCCTGCCAGCTGACTCTCAGCTCAGAAATCACCTCTTTGTGGAAGCCTTTCTCCTCGGCAGCCCCAACACTCACCATACATGCTGGACTGGGCGCTCTTCCTGGGTGTTCATTGCTATCATGATATTGCGTGTCATGTGCTATGTGTTGTCTATGTCCTCAGCCAGACTGTGACCTCCTGGAGAACAGGTATTGCCTAAATCCTTTGTGGGTCTCCAGCGAAGTACTAAGATAATAATAATAATAAATTTAAAAAACTCATCGTCATCATAATAGCAGATAACACTTCCTGAGTACTTACTCTGGGTCCAGTAGTTCTAAATCCTTTTACATGTGCTCATTCATTGCATCCTGGCAGTAAGAGATAAGCTATAGCATTATCTCCCATGCTTGGTTTAGAGATGAGAGAATGGAAGCACAGAGAGGTTAAGTCAGCTACCCAAGGCCTCTCAACTGGTAAGCAGCGGAGTCCAGATCTGGGCCCAGAGTCTGCTGCAGAGCCTGGGTACTTAGTATGATGCCACAGGCACTCAATATGTTATTTTGAATAAATACATGGATATATATATGATACAGCTTCTGTATTAGTCAGGGTTCTCCTGAGGAGATTATTCATCTGTTTACCAATCAATTGATCAATTGGGATTTCTCATGGAGAAGTGGCTCCTGTGGTCATGGAGGCTGAAAGTCCCCTAGTCTGCCTTCTGTGAGCTGGAGAGCCAGGGAAGCCAGTGCAAAGGCCCGAGAGTCAGGGAGCCAAAGGCGTAAAGCCCAGTCTGGGGGCAGGAGATGAGATGAGATCTCCCAGCTCCTGCCGTGAGGCAGGAAAAAGGGGCAAATTCCTCCTCCCGCCTTTTGTTCAGTTCAGGCCCTCCGTGGATTGGATGGTGCCCGCCCACCCTGGGTCCACTGATTCAAGTGCTAATCTCATCTGGACACACCCAGAAATAATGTTCCAGACAGGCAGGCATGGCCAGTCAAGTTGGCGTACTGAATTAACCATCACGTACAGTCTTTGGAACCACGTTTGCAGGGAAAGCTTACCATCTACTGTTAAGGGAAGCAAGTACCACACAAAGCTAAAAGTACTGCATTATCTCAGCCATGCTCTGGGGGCAGACTGGGGGCAGTGTGCCCCGTTTTCCCAGTGGTTGCCTCTGGGTAATGGACCGTTAGTAATTGTTTCTCAACTTTTTAATATTTTTCTGCACTTGTCATATTTTCTACAATGAGTATATATATATATATCATTGTGAAAGGAGAAGATTTAAGAGAGCAAACCCAGAGGGGCTCGGACAGTACTGGAATCTCTTCGCTGCCCAGAGGAGTCAGTGCAGAGGGTGCCCCTGGTCACGGTAACGTGGATGGCCTCTTCCTGGAATCATTCAGCTGGGACAGTGACCATATGATCCTTCTCAGTGTGGAATACCCCCTCGAATAGGAGAACTGAGCTACTGCACAGCCAGAGTTCTGCCTGGGACTGAGGTACTAAGGGATCTTGTGGGGTCCCCCCAGCTATGACCCATCCCAGCAGTACTGGGCGAGAGAAGAAAGGAGGGGCATTTTGGAAAGAAAGGGCAGGCCTGCAAACGGGACCTTGGATTCCTGTGCACTACCTCCCCTCTGCCCTTCTTCTCCACACACAGCCCAGGTGTGTCCTGGGTCCTGTGAGGTTCCTGTCTGTGAAAGCACCTGGGGGAACAGGGAGGGGACACAACGCAGTCCTGTCTTCCTGTTGGAGGCTAGGGGTGGGGGATGCTGATCAGCAGGGGAGGCCCAGACATGCCCCTTACACAAGCAGGCCTTGCTCCTGGTGAATCCCTGTGGCCTCCACATTATGGTCCAGTTTCTTCTGCCTCCTGGACTATCTCTGGATAGCCAAGGTGAGTTGCCAGGGAAAATGCTGGCTTTCCAGGAGAAAAGCCAACAGATAAAATCTAAATAAAATAGAACCTACATCCTGTTTCCCAAACCCCCGAACACAGTGAAAAACCAAACACTTCTTGGTCACAAATAATCTATCTTGACAAAAAAAAAATTACATGATCAATACTATAGTTTCCTGGCCCCCACTCTCATATCAATGAATAAGAGGAGATGGTTTTGTGTGAAGAGACAGCTAAACTGGAAAGAAATTTCACCCCTCCCCCACACTAGATCGGGGTGGAGGCTGCGGCTCTGTGCTGAAGGCAGGCCCTC
The DNA here is from genome assembly GCA_007922815.1 of Macrotus californicus. Taxonomy (NCBI): domain Eukaryota; kingdom Metazoa; phylum Chordata; class Mammalia; order Chiroptera; family Phyllostomidae; genus Macrotus; species Macrotus californicus. Next base: position 126,044 of record VMDR010000879.1, on the reverse strand, counting down.
TCTGGGCCAGTCCCAGCCCTGGGGCGAGGGCACAGTGGGCTGGCTTCCAGGCCTGGCAGGAGGACTCATGTTCAGAGAGAGCGTTGTCACGCCTGCCCTAGTCCCAGAGGAGAGGGAGGCTCCTGGTCTCACCTGGAAGTGAATGAATGAATACATTTCTCCCTTTCCCCTCCCTTCAGGAGTCAGGCTACGGCATTGCCATTCTAGGGCTCCCCAGACATTGGGGACAATGGGTAAATTTAGGGGCCCCAAGACTATTATTCTTTTAACAAACATTATTGGTCTTCCTTAGACCTAGTTATTGGAGTCATAAATACTAGATTTTTCTGTCTGAGGTGTAGGGTTCAGTCACTGCAGTATTAGTTGCTGTAGTATTTAGTGCCTGTAGTATTTAGTTTCTGTTGTATTTAGTGCCTGTAGTATTTAGTTTCTGTTGTATTTAGTGCCTGTAGTATTTAGTATTTAGTGTCTGTAGCATTTAGTATCTCTAGTGTTGGATGCCTGAAAGTATTCAGTATCTGTGGTATTTAGTGCCTGTACTTAATATCAGTAGTATTTAGTGTCTGTAATATTTACTGTCTGTAATATTTGGTATCTATAAGTATTTAGTGTTTGTAGTATTTAGTGCCTGGGGTAGGTAGTGGCCATAGTACTTAGTGGCTGTCGTATTTGGTATCTATCATTTTTAGTGGTCATTTTATTCAGCGGTTGTAGAACTTGGTGATCTCCTGGAATCCAGTGATTAAGAATGTGCTCTGAGTTTCCTTTGCTGCCTCTGAGCAAACTGCCCTCCCAGCAGTTCTTCTGTCTGCCTTGTCAGTTCACCTGCTCCCTGGGCGCATGTCCTCGGCTCATAAGCAATTTTTCAGTCCCTTGGCACAGCTTCATTTAAAAATGCACTTCTCTGCAGTGCCCGAAAGATTTTTCTGCTGTTTTTCAAAGTTCAGCTATTTCGGAATCATTTCTTATACGTTTCTCCTCCTTCCCCCCTCCCTTGCCCCCACATTGAAGTTCTTTTCAAAGTGGAATCTCTGGGTTTTTCCATCCCTCTCCTCTACCTACTGAACAAGGACGTGATTTGGCATAAGCTTTGGGACCAGACCAAGCAGATGTTTGTCCAAAGGGATCAGTGGGAGGGAGTTCTGCAAGGTCAGAAGAAGGGGCTACTTGCTGTGACTTCCGTCCCAGGGTCTGTGGGGGCTGGTGTGGGGTTGCAGGCTCAGCCTCCAAGGGCAGGCAGAAAGAGGGTTCATGGCCCAGGCCCACCCCCTGGCTGGTGGCATCACCCAGGGGCCTCTCTGACCCCGAAGGCCCTGACGGATAACAGTCCCTCCCTCCACCGGCTGTGATGAGGTTGAACTGGGGTCAGCTCAGTGCACAGGGTCAGCATCAGCTGCTGAGCTGGCAAGTGACAAGCATGGGTGGCCAAACTGACTGCTGGAGCTGTGGTGCCCCTGGAGTAATTTCAGAAGCAAAGGGAAGGCTCTTACCACCTTTTTTCCACCAATAAGAAAACCTTCTACCAAGACTTGGAAGTCCTCTATTAGAGTCCTAATTGTGCTAATATCTCCTTTTGCTCTTATCTTAAAATTAAAATCTAGCTGGAAGGGGGATAACATATCACATCCCCAACCCACTGGTTAAATCTCTCTCTCTCTCTCAACGAATTCCATTTAATTCTACATTTACTGAGCACCTACTAACCTGCTATATGGTAGACAATAGGCTTCGTACCTCAGACTCATATTTGAATAAGAAATAGTTTTTGCAACTTGAAAGAACTTCTCACCATCCATTCACTCCCAGGGCTTGAGCAGGGGTTCCCCTGGGTCCCCATTTGGGTCCTTAAAGGAATCAGACTGTCTGGTTGGGACCTGTCCTGTGTTCTGCCTTCTGGTTGGCACTTCCTTTATTTCGAAGCTTCCTCCTTCAGATGAGCCTGGGAGGCAACTGCTCACACCACACCAGGAGCTGCGGTTGCTGCTGGCAGGGCTGGTCCCAGTGAACTGAGAGGCTGCCGGCCACTCATTTTCTTGGTTACCCTTTGTCCTATAATTTGGGATGCACTCTGAAGTGTCTGAAAATTTCAGACTTTTATGACAATTTAAGAGTTGCAAAGGCAGGAATTTAGCCTGCTCCCTGGGGTAATTTAGACTCTCAACCAAGCCCTTTAGCCTTTTTGATTAAAATAGAGAAGTTTAATAACATGAAATAATGGCCCCAAAATGCTCTCCCTCAGCGCATTTGCCTCAGTCACCTCGGCTCTTCCCTCTGATCGGCCTCCCTTCACATCCAGCAAATCCGGAGCTCTGTCCGTTCCTCTTCCTGCCTTTTCTCCTTCTCTGCTGCCCCTGGTTCAGGGCCCCACAGTCCCTCATCTGTACCATGGCCGCAGCCTCCTAACTGGTTCTGTCCTGCGTTGGATGTGCCCTCCTCACTGCAGCCAGAGTGACCTCCCTGAAGAGCCAGCCTGACTGTGTATCTCTCTGGCTCAGACCTTCCTCTGGTGTCCGCAGGCCTCAGATCAAGTCCACCTGAAAGTGTCCTGCAGGATGTGACCTGGCCCTGCTCTCCCTTTTGTTCTGTGAGAGCTTTATTTACTTGTTCAGTGGGCTCACGCTCCACACCCCCGCCTTTTAAAATTGAGACATAACTCACATACCATACAATTCACCATTTTAAAGTGTAAAGTTCAGTAGTTTTTATCATATTACAAGGTGGTGCCACCATCACCACTACCTAATTCAATATTTTTGTCACCCCCAAAAGAAACCTGACCCCATCAGGACTCACCCCTCATGCCTCCCTCCCATCTCTGCCAACGGCTAACCTACTCTCTTCCTCTGTGGATTTACCAATTCTGAACATTTTATATAAATGGAATCACACAATGTGTGGCCTTTTGTGTCTGACAATTTTTTTCCACATAGCATAATGTTTTCAAGTTTCCAGAACCTTTCACCTGCTCTGGGGACACCAAACACAGTTCCTTTCTTCCCCAGCTATTCTGTTCCCACATGACCCCTCACCCGGAGAACCCCTACTCAGCCCTCAGATCTTGGCTCACCTCTTCTTCGGGGAGGCTTTTTTTAAAAAAAAGATCTTATTTATTAACTTATTTTTAGAGAGAGGGCAAGGGAGAGAGAGAAACATCAATGTGAGGGAGAAACAGCTGTCAGTTGGCTTTCCACACTCCCAGCTGGGGACCTGGCCTGCGACCCAGGCATGTGCCCTGACTGGGAATCGAACCAGCAACCCTTTAGTTCACAGCCCAGCACTTGATCCACTGAGCCACACCAGCCAGGGCTCTTTGGGGGAGCATTTTAAAAAAAAATTCTTATCTGAGGATATGTTTTCACTGATTTGAGAGACAGAGGAACATTGATGTGAGAGAAAAGTGTTGATTGGTTGCTTCCCACATGCACCTGCACCCCAACTGGGGATCGAACCCTCAACCTAAGCATGTGCCCTGACCAGGAATCGAACCCACAACCTCCTGGGTTCGGTGCTCCAACCAGCTGAACCACCTGGCCAGGGCTTCGGGGAGCCTTTTCTGATGCAGACGTCTGACTCCCAGGCACCCCTGCTTCACACCACAGCGGTGTGCGCTGCACTTCGCCCCGTGTACAGCCGCCATCACATTGCTTTATTTGTCCGTTTGTTGTTGTTTGTGTAGCTGTTGTCACCTCATTTGTTCCTGGAGTGTTACTGCTTACCTGTTTTGTTCTCCTGCTAGACTGTAAGCTCCGCACATCAAAGCCCTCAGTGAACACGTGCTGCCTGAAAAAGTCAAGCCAGACCTATTAGATCTTTGGCAGAGCCCACTGGGGATCCAGCACGGACACCCCGCAGCTCGCAGTGAAGCCTCTTATTCTTTCCCTTTCTCCTCTCTGATGTCAGGCTGGAGTCAGGGGTGTGCAGGGAAGGGCTTTGGTTGGACAAGATCCTCCTCCTCAGAGAATCAGGACAGTGGGAGGGGAAACCGCCAGCGGAGAACCGTGGTGGGTGTGTGGCGAGGCATTCAGGAGAGCAAAGTGTGAAGGACTGACTCTAAGCTCCTGAAGGCCAGCCTGGCTGTGTTTGCCCTTGCGTCCCCATCCGAAGTGCTGGGGGCAAAGTGTCCATTGTATATCTGGTGAATGAATGAATAAATGAATGGGGACCGACCTCAGCTTTGGGATTTTCAGCTAAAAGCACCCTGACCCTCCTGTGGGGTTGCAGTGCCAGGGTGGGGCTCGACCCAGGGCCTGGCATATTTTACAGTCTCTGTCCTTCCTCTTCACACTGGCACCATGCGGCCTCAGGGCGGGGACCCGGGAGGGAGCTCTGCCCCAAGACAGAGCTGTGCTGGGGCCCATGGAGAAGGGGACAGAATCCTAGAGACTGGGCTAAGGACTCTTGGAGTTCTCTGCCCAAAAGGCAGTCATAACCTTGGGGACGGTGGACATGTTGTCAACCCCAAGGGCTCCCCTACAGGCTGGGACATCTGCCCTCCAGTCAGCAGTGGGTCAGAAGGTACAGCCGGGGGGCCTTGTTTCCAGAAGGGTCAGTTCTGTGGCCCATTTGCACCTTGATAGTTGACCTTGAAGGCACTATCAAATGTTCACTGGGAGGTATTTGTGACAAAGGTGTCAGTGTTGCCCAAGCAGCCCCCAGCCCGGAGGGGCGGGGCGGGCAGGAATGTTGAAGATCTGCATGCTGCCCATTACTCATTCCCCAGGCATTCACCTCCTCTGACCCTCAGGGTGGGCAGTGGGGTGAGCCGATACTAATATCTCTGTTCTGCAGACAATGGAGCCCTGAATGGTGGGAGTTGTCTGAGCACCAGGGAGCAGTATTCCGCCTAAATATTGTACTTAAGCTGTTAGATTAATTTTTTTTTATCAATGAAAGAGAGATTTGTTGTTCTACTTATTTATGCAGTTGATTCTGGTTGTGCTCTGACCGTGGAATGCCAAGCCTGGTGCATCCCACCGCCCTCTGGCCAGCAAAGCTGCCCCGCCAGGGATACTCTTGCATTTTTAGACCTGAGTGTAGAACAGTCATTTTCTGAGCAGAGACCTTCCAAATATCCCCTCAAATCTTAACGCTCAGACGAAAAATTGCTGGTTTGCTAGACTCTATTATTTTATTCCTATTGTTTGACTTGGCCGCCGTCAGTAACAATGTGGAATAAGGACAGAACCTGCTCCCAGAGTTGTAGTGAGGGTACGATTACATTTGCAGCACTTACTAAAGACTGCGAAGTCACGGGGCGAGGGTCAGCGAGCTGGAGAGAAGGGAGCCTTTGCGGGGGAAGGGAGTCGCGGGCGGGCAGGCAGGGCGCCCCCCGGACCACAGTTGACTGTCGCCGCCGCGGCGCAGCGCCCAGCCCTCTGCAGCCAGCGCCCTCGTGGGCAGATGTTCAGTTGTGTGGCCAGAGGCGCGGGTCCCGGTAAAGCGGGGCTCGCCGGGGTGGGGGGTGGGCCAGGCAAAGGGACCCCGGGGCGCCCCGGGCACGTCTGTCCCCTTCCTCCGCATCTGCTTCGCTGGGCTTGGCATTGCTGACTCAAGGGAAGAAGAAAAGGAGAAAGGGGTGGTGGGGGTGGGAAGCCAACAGACAAAACCGACAACAATACAGGGAAATTTGCTGAGCCGGTGGAATTCTCTCCCCAGACCAGCAAGTTAGCACGCGGCTGGGCGCCTGCGGGGTCCGGAGCGCGCGCAAAACCAGGACGCGCCCGCGCCTCCTCGGGCGGGGTGGGGATCCGGCGGGAAGACCTGCACCGGACACGCTTTTGCCCTGGGGCCCATGAAAGGACGCAGGGTGGGCTCCGTGAAGAGCAATGGGTGGGGTCGCAAAGGAATAGACGGGAAAATAAATCTTCCCCGAGACTAAAGGAAAAGAAACTGCGGTTTCACGAGGATTCGGAGATGCGCTGTCTCCGCCAATTCGATTCTACCCCCGTGAGATTCCTAATCCCCTTACCTGATGGACCCAGGTAAGGCTTCAGATTCCTAATCAACGCAGCACCCCGAGAGCTACTACCCACAGACCTGAGTTGGCGCACGAAACAAAACTTGTTTTTAAAACGTGTTGCATTGGTGTGTTGACTCGGAGGCACATTATTGGGGCTGCTGGAGGGTTTGGCTGGGTGCCCTCCCACCTGAAACATTTACACACGGAATCACAGAACAGTAAATCTCCAACAGATTTGCAGTCCGGCACGCGGATTTTTCAGCTGAGGAAACAGGCCCAGAGAAGTGAAACGCTTTTGCCCAGGGCCACTCAGCATCAGGACTGGCACCCGGTGTTGACAGCCCAGCGTGGAGGTCCTTGTTAATCCTCCCACGCGGCGGCTCTCCCCGAGCCCCGGGCCGAGCCCCCTACCAGCCCCTTTCGTCAGGGCGTGGAAGCACAGAGGCAGAGCGGGAGCCCACGGCCCGGCCCCGCGACGCCGCTGCTCCTGGGCGGGACAGAGACGGGCATCACAGGTGAAGTGGGCGGGCATCCCGAGCGAAGTTGGCGGTCCCCAGCGCGGGGCGTGGGCTTTTTCCGGCCAAGCGCCGCCTGGCGGTAACGGTCGCGGGACGGCGTGAGGGATGGTCTCCGGGCACAGCATCATCATGTTTAGAGGGGAGGATGGGCCAGCGTTTGTTGGCAGCCACCAGGTGCTAGGAGAAACCCGCGGTTAAATTAGCTTAGAGGATCAGCAGCCAGGCTTCGGAGACCCGCCGTCTCCACTGCCCGGGGTCCAGGGCTACCTGTTTTAGAAGACCTTGAAGCTGCCTTTTCAGCTGCTTGGCTCTCTGGCTCAGGGTCATGAAATGTGGCAGCCACAAAAGACCCGCTCTCTCTCTCTCTCTCTTTCTCTCTCTCTCTCACACACACACACACACACACACACACACACTTCATGATAAGGGCTCTTTCAAACATTGCATGGTTTCAACAGCGGTTTACACATAAAGAAGTCAGAACAGCGACCCACAGGTCAGCAGCAAGCTTACAGCTAGGTATGTGAGAAGGGGCTGCATCATCACTCTGAGGTGAGGGGAGAAAGGCCCCCACAAGGCGGGCCTACTGGTGGTGCCCAGGTTCTGCACTTTCCCCTGTCCTGTCCCAGGCATCATGTCATCTAAACAGCGCAGAAACTCCAAGAGGTACTGGAGCGCTTTGGTGACTTGCCCAGCTCACCCGACTAGAGTGTCAGGGCATAGACCAGGTCCCAGATATCCTGAGTTTGGCCAGCTGTGATTTATCAAGGACCCCTCCAATCCCTCCTCCTAACCCCTTCCCAGATCTGTTAAGACTCCTAAAACTTTATCATTATAGTCCCCAGCCTCCTTTACTGTGGAAGGGTTTGGGGAGCTTCAAGAATTTCCTTTTTAAAGAAATCGTGCGAGAAGGAACCCTTCGGTAGTCACTATGACTCTGAAAGCATTCTGGTACCTGCAGAGGAGAGGGGATGGGGGCGGGCATGACAGGGGCACCCGGGCCCCAAAGACCTCCTCTGTGTGTTTTCCGCAGCTCTGGGGGTGCAGTGGTTTGTCCACTGGTCTGCGAGCGCCTCTGTTTTCTCCTAAGGCTTTTCTTCCTCCTGGGCCTAGCACAGCGTCGGCACAGAGCAGGCACTCGAGAAGTGGTTGCCAACCGCTATCTTTAATGCAGCTCCTCACATCCCAGCATTTAATTGGCCTGCCCCAGAACCTGCTGGGATCGGCCAAAAGGCTGCCCTTCCCCAGTCGTCCCAGGCCCTGGCAGCTGAAGGTTGAGGATATTGATAAAGGAGCCTGCAGGATTCCTCTAGAAACGTTTTTCATAATCTATGTTCCAGGAGGGGATTTGGGAGTTCCTTAAACAGCCAATGTGCATTTGAGTGTAAACACTTGGATGCCAGCCCCTCAACCTATCTATTGAAAGCATCCATCAGCCAGCCCTCCTGGCTGGCCGCGCTGGGCAGGGCGGCTCCAGACCTCCAAGATGCTGCATTGGACCCCCTGGAGCTGCCTGTTCGGGGTCAGGGCCTCCTTCTTCCCCCTGGGCCCCCTGGCAGGCTGCAGCTGGCCCCTGACACAGCAGCTGCTTGTCCTCCCTCCTGAGCTGGGGACACATCTGAATTTGGCAGTGCCCAGATTAATCCCTATTACCTTCCCTGCTGACTGTGCAGGAGCTAAGCAATTTCTCTGCCCGCCCTCCCACTCTCCACCCCCGCCCCCCCGCCCCCTGGGAAAACAAAGCTGAATGTTCCTGCAGTCAGTGTCCTTACTAGCCAAGGAGATTCTGGCTGGGTTGGGTTCTAGGAAGAGTGAGGCCAGAGTGTGTTCTTAGGAGGGCAGAGAGGCACCCAGGGATCTCCTAGATCCCCAAACGGGGCAAGTGGAGCAAGGCCGTGGGGCCAAGTTGATGCAATATGAACAAGTGGAGACTGATGAAAAACTAGGGAGTGGAAGGAGTGAGGGAAGGGGAGGAAAGGCTCTTTTGCAGGAGGTTTTGTTTCTGTTAGCTTTGAAATTAGATTTCAAGTGGAATCAGGAGCAGAAAAGCAATAAAGAAACAGCGGAGGAAGAAAATTGAGACGTCATCAGGCAGCTGGTGTGCGCTTCAGTGACTTGCAGGGGACTTGTTCCGTGTTCAACCTCATGCTGAACACAGAATGCCAGGAGTCACCCCACCCTTAGAGACGTCAGAGGGGGGCTTCCCGAGCAACATTTTTCTAAGCTACAACATTGTTCTGGGGAGCAACCCCCATGGAATTCTGGCTTATTTCTGTATCTGTTACGCCTAGTGCGGAGCCTGGCATATAGTAATTACTCAATAAATAAAGCTATGTGCTAAGAGCTACTCAAAGCCCTGGACAACCCTTTCTCAAGGTAATCAGGTAGATGCTATTGTCTTCATTTTACAGAAGTGAAAATGGAAGCACAGAGAGGTTAAGTTACTCGCTCAGAATCACAATGAGAGAGCAGCCGACCAGAGATTCAAACCCAAGCAGCCGGACTTGAAAGCCTGGGCTCTTACTTACAATGCTCTACAGACTCTTGAAAGGGAGAGAGAGAAAAGAAAAAAAAATAGTCATGGACTTGAAAGAGATTCTGGATGTCATTTAAAACCATCTCTTTGTTGTATCAATAAGGACTAGAGACAGGGAAGAGACATATCCAAGACCAACCAGCTACAGGCAGAGTGAAGATTAGAACTTAGATCTCCTGACTTCCAGTCCCTGGAGCTTTCTGTCCTCCCAGCTCTTGGAAGAGAACAACCAGTGCCCTCCAGGGCTTGTAAACTTTCTTTTAAATAGCATCAGTGTCTACCAGGCTTGGGAAACCAGTGGGAGCTGGACCCCATTTTCTCTCTCTCCAGTCCTCTCCTGCCATCTTGCTTGGCCAGGCTGGCTCCTTTGGGCAGATCGGAGTTCTTCAGGCCTTGGCAATGCAGCCCAGCAGGAAGACGCTGAAGTTGCAGATCCTGGGAGGCAGGCAGGAGGCACCGTTGAGGGAAGCTGGGCTCTCTCTGAATCACTGGCTCCTCCAGGACCCAGTCAGGGACTTGTGGGTGTCCAGGGTGGACTTCCCACGCTGGGGTGACTGCATAAATTCCCAGTTCTATGGTAACCTGAACACTTAAATTTTCGGGGTACTTTTTTTACCCAAGGCACTTTTCTGGATCACTAATGTCTGGTCCATAAGATATTTTTGATTCAACATATTTAAAACTCATTTTCCCCTAAACAAGACAAGTTGAATTTGTATTTTCCCATATGGGGCTTTTCGAAGAGATGGGAGCAGGGCTGCACTGAGTTCTCAGAGTGATGTCATTTGATTCCTCCTGGCATTCTTTTCCCATTTATGAGAAGTGGTAACTGCACACGTTCCAACTGGGAGGAGGGATTGGGTTTTTCTCCTGCAGCAGAAAAACAAGTCCTTTCAGATGGATGAGTTTCTGGCATCTGCTGTTTTTCTCTGCTGCCTGGCGGAACCTTCTAGAATAGAAGCCTCCCAGTGGCACACAACCTGATCATCCAAGGAAGCCTTTGCCCAGGCTGGGAAGGCCAGAGTGAAATGACTGGGTCCCTTTTCTTCTGGCCCATGCAGGCTTTGAGAAGCCCTGCTCTGTTCACTTCGGACTTTGCTGGGAAGGAGCTCCCATCTCCTAAAACCCCAGTGAGGGTTCGGGGGGCCAACACAGAGCAGGTTTCCCAGAGTGCTCTGGGGCTGGGTCACTTCCCCTCTGGTCAGTCTGTGCTGCCAAGATCCCAGGCCTTCCACAGTGAGTTCCTGGGACAAGGCTGGAAGGGTGGGGTCAGGACCCATTTTTGTTGAGGGTGTCGTTTACCTCGTCATCTTGTGTTTTTCTGAGGACACAAGCAGAGTGTCTGCATGAGGAAGGATCGTTTGGAGATTTCTAGGGGCAGGAACAAGAACTGGGGGCTTCCCCCTGCTCCCCAGAGGCTCTTCCTCCCAGGACAGGAGACACTGTCTCCTCTGGCCATCCTTCTTTTCTTTGGTAGCAAGCAGAATCTTTGAGTGGCACAGAAACCAAGGAGCACTGCCAGCTGTCCCTGACCAGGTTTTTTAGTATGGAAGACAGGCACAGAGGGAAAGGCAAGGGGGTGGGCAGAAAAGAAGCGAGTCCTTGGAAGAGAACTCCCAGCATATCAGGCTTGAGAATTCTCTAAACTTGTCCCCTTTCTCTCTGAGAGCAAAGCCGCAGTCCCACCCATGGCCCACTTACCAGCCCCTTTGAGGAGAGAAGGAGCAGGGTGGGGGGCGGGAGTTCTGCAGCAGGGCTGACCCACCTCTATGGGTGCCTGTCCTGAGCCACAGACTTCTCTGCAAGGGGCAGGCTGGGGCTGCGTCTCCTGGACCTGCTTGTGGGTGACTCCAAGTGACAGCACGCTGGGTTGGGCTCTGGTCACGGCTATCGGTGGCTCTGTGATGCTGTGTTTGTGTTCTGGTCCTTCTGAACTGCTGTAGTGTGTATACCCCTCACTAACTCTGCTGGGGCATTAGCCCTGATTAGTTTTGCAGCAATAAAGTCTAACATTGGTAAATAAAGCCCTGAATAAATGTCTGCTTATTACTTGCCAATATTTTCCTGCTACCCAAGGCAACAGAGATCTGTGACTGTCAGCCAGCCACTTCACCTCTCTGCGTCTCACTTCCATAACTAAAAGAAATGAGTACAGTATTGCATTCTTCCACCGTGGTTTTTGTGGGGATCAAATACAGCAATGTGTGTGAAAGTCCTTCCGAGAGGGCAAGGTGCTGCCGTTCCACTGCGAGGGATCGTGATGATTATCATGCTCTTTGTGAAGCACCAGAACAGCCATGCCTTCCAACAGAAAGTGTCAGCAGCATGAGCTCCATTATAAGGGAGGGAAAAAAAACCCACAGTTTTCCCAATGGGAAAGAGACAAAGCAGAGAGACCAGTAACATAGCTCTAATTGTCAGCCGCATAAGCTCAATGATAAGGGAGGAAAAAGGAAACCAGCTAACAAGAGCAATGACAGTGTGGACGAGTTCATATCAAGGCTCCATCCAGTGTAATCAATAACAAAAAACGGTCCCCATTCTTATCAGAAGTTCCCAGAGTCCAGGACAATCACTCTACTCTCTTCTAAGCCTGAGGGCAAATGTTACTTTTTATCAGATGCTGTGTGATTTAGTTAAGAGTTAGTAGGAGCTGGTTTTGGTTCTTTGTACAAATAAGTAAAAGGTCAAAGTGACTCTCCTCTCTTTCCTCCCCTAGAAAGAAATCCAGACCGAAACAAGATTCCAGAAGGCTGTCGGGAATCAGAGAATCCAGGATGGAGAAGCTCAAAGCATTCCTGGTGGGGTCATCTGTTGTTGTTACCTTCTCAGAATCTATTCCCTGCTCTTTTTGTAATAGAACCCTCTTTTTCTTGGGAAACTGCCCATTACCCATTCTCATTCCAGGTGGGAGTGACCCCTTCCATTGTTCAGACTCATATCTGACCAATCAGAGTACTGCATCCTCCTGGTGGCAGTGACTGGTTCAGCAAGAGGCATGTGATACAAACTAGGCCAATAAGAGTCAGCCCTGGGACTTTTGCTGGAACAATTAGCGAGAAGTTGCATTTCCTGGGGAGTTGCCAAGAAGAAGGTAGAAGCTTGAATTTTTGGTGGTCACCTTTGCTACCATCTGAAAATAAAGTCAGCATTGAAGGCAATAGAGCTGAGGAATGGAGAATGATTCCCTCTGATGGGGAGGGGTGGAGATGGGAGGGGAAAGAGAAGATAGTTGGAAATCTGTATGTGTATATTTGGGGCAGGAATGGGGTAGGTAAAAATATCTATATCTATATCATCTATCTATATTTATATCTATATAATTAATTTCCCTCCACCCCCCTCTCTCTCCAGCCTGGGTATTGCAAGTTTAAAGACTCAGGTTCTAACATTCAGATGTGAGTCTTTGAGGCCTCCAAGCCTTGTTTCTATCACCCAATACATGGGATAAATAATAAACACCCTCCATTGCTCCCCCAATGTAGGAAGGTAACAAGTGCCTCCATCCTGAAGTATGGAGGAAGGGGCGGGGGGTTTCCTGGACACTTGTCATGATCTCTAAATAATTACTGGGCTATGAAGACCACTTTTAGATTTGAGTCAGACACAAGGTCCAAGCCCAAGTGAGGAAGGGATCAGGGGCTTCCCCTTTTGTGACTGTCTCAGGACTAGGGGTCAGGGGAGGGGGAGGCTCCACTTCTATGATTCATGCTGTACCTGCAGGTTCTCCCTCAGATAAATACACACACTTTATAAACAGAAAAGGTAAAGTTGTGAGGGTTGGTGTTTCCTCAGGAATTATGGCCCAAAAGTGTGGGACAGTCAAGGCAACTTCAAGGTTGGTTTTCTGATCTGTGATATTACTCGGGTACATCTGTCTGAGATGAAACACTGACCTTTGATAGGAAGGTCCTGTCTGAGGTTCAGCAGCTTTCAGCGCCAAGGGCCCTGGCTTAGGTCCCAAGGGGGAAGCCTAACATGCACTCTGAACAGGTCCTTTGGCCTGCCCTGTTCTGTGCTCTCTGAAATTCCTGGAAATTAAGTAGAGGGTGTGTGAGCAGAGGTGCGGTGGACAGCGGTCATCTGCTCCTGCACTGGGTGGTGCATGAAATAAACCAGTGAGACATGGGATGAGCCTGTCCCTTGCTGGCCCCAGGGACAAGGTTTTGAAGGTAGAGACAAAGTACTTTAAAATAATTTTTTTCTGAAAGTAACTTAAGTGGGAAAAAAAGACAAGAGTTCCATTTTCCTTTGCATATGGTCTGAGGCTTCTCTTCCTATACAGTATATTTAGTATGGGGGCATTACTGCAGTGGGGACACCATGATTTCCCCTGAGGAGGAAGAAGAGGCATTCCACGATTTCCACAATTTCCACGGGGCACCTCAACACCCAGCAGGGATGGTGCCGAGCTCGAGGCCCTGATCTCTCTCCTCTGGCTCTTGATGAGCATCAGGACTTGCCTTTCCAGCATCTTGCAGCTGGCTTTTGCCACTCTGTCCTTGTTTGAATTACTACGTCTCTGTTTTAGTTCACTGTTTCACACTCTCCCTGGCAGCCTGCCGTTCCCCAAGGCCCTGCGGCATCTGCCAGGCAGTGAGATCAAATGTGAAGTTAAATTTAATTCGGCTCCACATGACATTTGCAGTCCCTCTACCTCTCCTCCCTCCCTCCCTCCCAGAGTGCCGAGTGCTACCCAGGCCAAGTGAGCCTTCCCCAAAAATGTTTATTCTGGAAATTTTACCCAAAAGTAGAGGGTCTGGAAGAATGAACTCTTGTGTGCCTATCACCTAGCTTGAACAATTATCAACATTTTTACTGATCATGTTTTTCTAATCTCACATATATATGTAATAAAATACATATGTATTTTCCTGAAGTATTTTAAGACAAATTTTAGATATCATCTCATTTTACCCTAAACCATTTCAGTCTGAATCTCTAATAATAAATAAAGCATCTAAAAATAATTAATCACTCTGCCATCACCACAGCTAATAAAATTAACTAATTCCTGATTATAATCTCAAACAGAAGCCATATTCAAGTTCTCATGATCTCAAAGCTGTCTTTTTAACAGCGGGTTTGGACCTATATCTCTGATCTCAAAAAGAAGTTTGCTGAGAAAATTAAGCGCGAGCAGAATTCTAACAGGAAATTTAACCTTTAATGGTTAGAATTGTTTTCAGGCTTTTTCTCAATTTACTTACATGTAAATAATGGGTTTGTTATAAAGCATCACGATTCCTTTGCTCAAATGAGAACAGAGGGCCTGTGTTGTGCCACACACTATACAGCTGGGTGCTGGGTGAGGTGACCTGTCTATGAGGCTCACAGCCCAGGGCAGGAGTGTGGTGGGGAAACCCCTACAGAAACGATTTCCTGTGGGCTCGTGCACAGGAGTGAACCGGGACTACGGGAGCTCAGTGGGAGGAAGAACTGCCAACATCAGGTCCCATCATTGAGGCTCCTTTGATTTAAAAAGGTTTTTACCTTTACCCAAGGACATGCCCACTGATTTTAGAGAGAGGGGAAAGGAGGAAGAGAGAGGGAAACATCAACCTGCACCCTGACTTGGGACCGAACCCACAACCTAGGCATGGGAATCGAACCCATGACCTTTTGTTTATAGGACAATGCTTCAACCAACTGAGCCACACCACCAGGGTGAGACTCCTCTGACTTAGTCTGATCTTTTCTCCAAGCAGTTATCATAAGGTGGTGCCATGATTGAGTGTCTGTGTCCCCCCGCCCCAGATTCATGTGTTGAATCTTAACACTCAATGTGATGGTATTTGGAGGTGGCCTTTGGGAGGCGATTAGATCGTGGGTGTAGAGCCTTCATGAATGGTTTAACTTTATATATGTTTCTTCACTTTCATTTTTCTCTCCTTTGTTTCCTCCCTCCCTCCCTCCCTCCCTCTTTCCTGCTTATCTTATAATTCTGTAATTCTTCTGTTCTAGTAGGTTATTTTCTTGTTCTTGCTCTCTACCAGGTCAAGCTTTCCTGAAATGAATTCCCTTCTCCCCAGGGACCCTCTCTTTTTTCCTCTCATAGACCTCACACCTGGGGACAGCCCAGGGGTTGTCTGAGTTTCGGTGTGCGGTTCCCGTACTTCTCTGGACCCTTGCTTCACCATTCTCCCAGCATCCAAATAATTTCTTTTTGCTCTGTAGTTGTCTTAACTCTGGGCTCCTCCGAGAGCAGCACCTGGAATGAGGGCTCTGAAACAGAAGGTATATTTGGAAGGTGACCCTAGGAAGCAGGAGTGAGGGGTGGGGAGAGTGAGACAGGGAAGGAGGAAGAGCCAGTTGAGAGTGCCTCATTGATGATGACTGGTGTGGGCACCCGGGGCTCAATCTGAGTACAGGGCACCTCAGAATTGTCCCTGTGGATGGCGGGAGGCTGGGACATTTATCCATAGAGTCTCAACCGCACTGTTTGAGGTTGGCTCCTCTGGGGTTATCACTCTCTCCCTCACTTGCCAGCTGCGCTGTGTGGGCTGAGGAGGGCTCCCTAAGGCATCCACGTGGAGAGAGTCGAGGAGTGCTGTGCAAGGGAATTGAATACCACAGCGGCAGCTGATGTCAGAGGTGGCCAGAGCGTCGAGTCTGCTAGGCAATTCCCATTCTTTTGCTCCCCTGACTCATTAATACTAATAACAATATGACTTATTAAGTGCTTTCTATGTATCAGTCATTGGGCTGTTATCTTCCCAAACACCTTATCATTTAATCTTCTGAAGGCCTACTAGGAAGTGATATTATTCCTCTACAGATGACAAGTTGAAGGTAAGAGAGGTTACGTAACTTGCCTAAGGGTTGAGCACCCTTTGGGCTAGGAGCTGGGGTTGAGGTGGGAGCTGGGGTTGAGTTGAGCTGGGCATGTGGCCTCAGTTACCTTCTTTAGATCCTTGATGCTCCCATCCTCAGGCCAGAAATGGCAAGTTCCCAGGGCAAGGACCCCCTGGGGCTGAGGATGACAGTGAACCGGTGATTTTAACCCAGGTGGATCTGTGTAGTCAGGTATCACTAGACTTAGATCCTGATGTGGAAAGTCTGGAATAAATTGCTCTGTTCTTTTGAAAAACAAGATGTAATTATTTTTTGGTTGTATGCAATTGCACAGCAAGCATCTGGGACAGGGTCTTCTGAAAGGTCCTGCTGGGTTGACCCAATGCTGTCCTCACTAGACTCTGCAAAAGTCCTGACTCTGGAGGTCGAACATGGCCAGGTGCTGCCCCCAGACTCTGCCAGCTGTTGGGCAGATGTGAGCTGCTGCCTCAAGGGAGAGCAAGAGAATGCCTGAGGATGGAAAAGGATGTGGAAGGACAATCTGAGGAACATGCCCTTCCATGCTGACGCTGGGAGTCACCTTACAGAGGAGGGAATGGTGTCTCCAGGCCTCTGTTCACAGGCACGTTGCTGTGGGCTGGCCTCCTGAGCTGCTGGGGCTGGGAGGAGGGAAGGGGCTTCTCAGTCCCAGGTGGCCACTGAAGGGACAAATACATCATCCCCAACCCTCTGTTACCCACCTCAGGCAGGCGGGGATGGGGTTGGATCATGGCACTAGCCCCTTCTCGGTCCCTGGGGATAAGCGCAAAGGGAAGTGTTGTAAGAGATGGACAATGGCCTAGACTTCACAGCAACGTGGGCCAAAAAAATTCTCTCTTTTTTCGTATTTGGTTTGCCTTGAGTTTCTGTCACTGGCAGCTAAAGCATTCTTGACTGATACAGAAGCCAGCCACTTCCCCCAGCTGCCAAGTGACCCACTTAGGCTGCTTCTGTCACATCTGACCGTCCCTTCTCGTGGGTCGCCCCTTCTTCCTCCACCTAAGCTAGTAGACAGGAAAGACTCAGCCTCTGTCATCTACACCAAGGTGAGTTTGTGTCCACATGCTCCTGGTGCTGGGTCAGTGGCATGTAAAGCCTGTTGCTAATTGTGAGGTGAAGGGAAGGAGGTTCACTTATGTCTACTGTGAACTAGACATTGTGCTGGGTCATTGTCTCATTAAATCTCCAGAGTAATCAGCAAGATGTTTGGGAACCAGGTTTCTTGAAATCACCCATGGAAGTGACTTCCTTGGATGGGCCAGCCCCTGAGTCTACCCCAGGACTTGAGTTGAAACTCTGAGGTCTTAATGTACTGCATTAATGTACTACGCCCACAAGAAGAATAGTCCCGTCTTCCCGAGCCTGCGAATCTGGTTGAGATTGTTATTGAGTCACATGTCTTGGTTTGTTTGTTTGGGTTTTACTTATTTATTTATTTATTTATTTATTCATTTATTTATAAACTTGGTGCTTCTCAAGGCTGATTTGCAGACCCACCCTGACTCTGGGGCAGCACGCGCTCCTGTTGTCAGCCCTGTTTTTTGGGGGATCCTTTTGCCTGATTAACTGGCGGCTGGCTGTGGCCAAACCCAGACAGAGCTGAACTTTGGGAGGGAGGCTTGGAGTAGTAAGGGAGAAAGGGACTGGAGGCCGGGATAAGAGATGTCCACATAGGCTCTCTCTAAGCCTTCAAGGTTTCAGCACTCAGGGCTGAAGTCCAGCTCCTGTAGCATGTCCTGCAGAGACCCTTGCAGCCTGCTCAGGACCACCACTTCCGCAGAGTAGAGTGAGGCTTCCAGGACACCGTCCAGGTCCTCCAAGGTCTTCAGACCCCTGGCTCGGGGGAAGGGGCAGCTCTTGGAGGAGGCCAGAATGTGGAGAAGGTCCCGGAGGTTATCCAAGTCATTAGATATTTGGATCACATTTCCAGAAGGCAGACTGGTGAGGATCTGTTGGTAGATTGCTAATATCTGGTCCATCCTAGACAAAGTCAGGACAGGGTGGAGCCCAGGAATGAAGTCCAAACCAGTGATCCTCTGTTTGGAGACCGACTGCTGTGCAGAAGGAAGAGGGAAAACAAGAAAGAGCTCAGCGAGGCAGGAGATGAGTCAATTCTCTAAAGACCTCGGCCTCTCCATGGAGTACAGAGGTTTGTTCCCTTCGTTGCTTCCTTTCCACCTCCCACACCATCCCAGCCTAGGCCCTTATTTCTTGTGCCCAGGTGGCTGCCAAGCCTGGACTTTTGTCTTCCTGCCCTTCCCAAACCACCCTGCGCTCCACTTCCAGACCAACCTTTGCAGGGTGTTCCCTTCTCCAAATGGCCTCTACTATAGAACCAGCTGTGATTCCTTATTTCACAGAGTTAAGTCTCTTCCCCAGGCACTGAAGTCCTCCATAAGTGCACCCGCCCTTCAGCCAGACTCTCCACAGACCTCACCCCATTCGGCCGTCCCCAGAGAGTGTGCCACCTCTCTCTTCTGCTCCAATAACTCTGATTACCAAGAAGGGTTCCCCACCCCAACTGTTCATGGCACTCACTCCCTGCACCACACAAGAGGGACATTCCATTCCTATCATATGCAACCTTGTCAAATGACTGTTTTGAAAGCAAGGAGAATTAAGGGCTTCTCTTTGTAAAATGCCCAAGATTCTATCTAGCTCTGAGCTGTCCCTGCTTCCAGCCACCTAACTTCCTTCCCAAGGCCACTATCAGACATCCACAGTGGTCAGGGGACATGGAAGTCCACACAGGGAAAAAAGCAGGCCTTTATGGCTGGGGACTACCAAAACCACAACTACAAACCTTTAATGAGGGCACACTTGGTCTGGTTCTGCAGGAGGATTGGGGGGGTCACTTGCCTCCTCTACTTTAATCTTATAATGACCTTAAGAAGACCACATGAGAACCCCATTGTTTAGATGATGAAACCAAGCCTTAAAGGCATTGAGGAACTAGCTTAAGGTTTTCCAAATAGAGAACAGAGGTGTGAAGGGAAGTGGGAAATGGCTGAAGGTCTCAGCTTGTGGACCCCCCCCGAGCAAAGACCCAGGGGGCAATGATAGCTGTTCCCAAATACCAGAGGGTTGTTTGTGAAGGGGGGAGACTTGTTTTTTTGTGTGGCCTTAGCAGTAATGGGGAGTCCTTCTAGGACCAGAGCTTAGCCACAAGTAGGAAGATCACCTACTGATAAGTACATTCTAAAGATACAGTGGAGATCCCAGGGGGGATGCTGCTGGGGGTCTGGTCACCTGCCAATGGGACACAAGGGCCTCTCCTCTCCTCTCCTCTCCTCTCCTCTCCTCTTCTCTCCCTCTAGTCCTAGGCACTGGGATTCCAGTCAGGGAAGAAGAGTAAGAAGGTAGAGACTGATGGAAGAAGTAGGAGGAGTCAAGGCCTCTGTGGCCCCTACGTGTCACTGCACGGGCCTCAGCTAACTTCTGAGGTCCCAGTTTCCCCATGGCCACAGTTCTGTTCTGTCTCCCCAGACCCTCCCTACCATGTGTGAGATGTCATTGATCCTGGTGACAATCGTTTTGATGAGGGTTTTGGTGTCATACTGGACTTTGTGGATGGGCAAAGCTTCAAGGCAGAACAGATAGGGCCAAAGCCACAGGAATCGGCACAGGAGTCCGCAATGCATTTTTCTTCCCAGACGTGCTTCTCGGGCCTGCAAACCGAAGGAACCACACATTGCAAGTCGCTGCTATTTCAGAAAACACCCACACGCCCTGTTACCAACCACATTATTGGACTCGGATAAAAATGAGATTTGCTTTCTGCCCCAATCATCACCTCCTCGGAGTCCAAGACAATTCATTATCTAAAAATACATTGATAAAAAGCATTGCCTTGGGGAGAGGTGAGGTGTGGTCAATAAAATCACGAGGAGGTGCGCTGTAGACCACAGAGCTGTAAGCCAGGCTGTGAGCAAATGGGCAAGATGGTGCCAACGTGACTTCCTGTGTGTTTCAAGGAAGAGAGTGGGCTTTTAAGGTCTGGTTACATCCAGCCATTTACCCACTGTAAGACTTTAGGCAAATCCCATAACTGCTAAAACTCTACCTTTTATCCCCTGTGATATACCTATCTCCAGGCTTTTATAAGTATAAGTTAGATAACGCATGTGAAAGAGTTGTAAAAGTGTGTGAACTGTATTCTATCACTGCCCTGTTATTAGAGATTAGGTGACTTGTCCTCCCCTGCCTCTCACAACAGCCTGCTGAGATCCTCATGATGGCAGTGATCACTGGCTTTATTGCTTCCCCCTCTCCCACTGGGAGCCTGAATCCAACCACTGCTCATGGAAGGTCAGACAATATGTCATAGGCTGTTCTGGGCACCAAGGACACAAGAGTGAAGTACAGGTGTTCTCTACCCTCAAGTTGCTTACAGTTTGCTAAGAGAGACAAACAGGTAAACAGGCCATTCTGATTCAGGGAAAAAGAGCTTTGCAAGAAGAACAAGTACAGAATATAACAGGAGTCAAAGGGGGCTTCCTAGAAGAGGTGTCACCTGAACTGGGTATTAAAGACTGAGCAGGGCTTAGAAAGAATAGAAAGTGGTTGCCAATAATCGCCAAGAAAGCAGTAGATGCAAAGGCACAGAGGCAGGAGAGAATATTTAACACATTCTCCCAGGATGTTGGAAACTTTCAGCATCACAGAACCATGAATTCTAAAATTAACAGAATGCTGATCCTTGACTAAGCTGTGAAGTTTTAATGCAGTACAGGAGGCAATGAGGCAAAAAGTAATAAAGTTAAATGTTTGTGAGCCTGTGGCCAATGATCCCTGCTAAGTATATGTAGAAGAGCCTGAAATACTAATTAGTGTAAATAAATGTTAGCAGGAAGGGTCTGGGGATGGCAAACATGTTCATCTCTGCTTTTTTTGGTTCTACCTCATCTGGATCCTGATACAAAGAGATGATACATTATCTGTCCATAAGTGGCATTATTAGTACAATTCTTTTGCTGGTAGTGTAGTAGAAATCAGCAGTCTGTTTACATACTATTTATAATGATTGATCAAAGGTATGCTTTTTAAATATGAATTTCATAGCAAAGGATAAAGTGAAGTTCAAGGAGATGCATTCACTTACCCAAAGTCAAATAGGTGAGTGGCAGAGCGGGAATTCACACTCAGGGCTGCCTGCCCCAGAAAGACTAGGGCCCTTTCAACACCCCCCTCCCCCACCTGATGTCTCCAACTTTCAAGGAAAAGTCCAAATTATAAATCATACCAATGCCTAGCTCAGGGCAGCTCCTGAGACCCTGGCACTTGGGGACAGATACCCTGCTCTCAAATGAAGCTGGAGTGTACCCTCATATCAACTTCAAATATGAAAAATACTTGGGAATTTGGGAGGGACCCTTCAGATGTTTTTGTACTTGTTTGTTCTCTTAAGAAGTTAAAACTCCCTCTGTTAACTACTTCTTACCTAAATAAACACTTCCACCAAATCTTTGTGGAACAGAGTTAAATAACATTAACCTCCAGTATGACTCCACGAAACCCTAGTGACGGTGGGCAGTGCAGTGGTCAGCCCCAAGGCTTCAGTGGCAGGCTCTGCCCTTATTAGCTCTGCATCTCTGGGAAAAATGCTTTACTTCCCTAGAGCATCTGTTCCCATCTGTAAAATGGAACTGATAACACCACCTGGTTCAAAGGGTAAATAACAGGAACCTGTAAAGCCCTTTGCCGATGTGTATACGTGCACGTGTGTGTGTTTGTGGCGAAGGGTGGGGGTGGAGGGAGTAAATGCCAGCTGTCTTTGAATTGTGTAACTACTGGGCAGGGCTTGAAATGCCTGGGCAGCCCTACCTGTAGCCAATCCTGAATCAAGCCTGCGGCCAGTTGTCTCCCTGGGCTAGCTCAACAGGGTACCTGATGTTTCTGCTTATTCCCCCTGTGCACAAGATTGAGTCCTGTCCTTTTCTAGGATTCATGTGTTAATGACACCCCTCTTCCCAAGAGAATTTATTACCAGATTAACGCTGGTCATAGTCACTCTCACGTAATGACCACCCTTTAAGACCTTAATGGAAAAACAGTTTACAAGCCCTCTGTATCACCACTGGTAATATGCTTCAGTGGACACTGAAAATAAATTGCATTTCCTTGAAATGTTGAGAAGCTGCTGCTAAGGCTGCCTAAGAGGAGAGCTGGGTTTAGGGGAGCACCATGGGGGCTGCAGAGAGAACTGGTAACAGGTCCATCTGAGAGCAAAGTGATGGAGAGGACCTGGACTCCTAACACACATGTAACACACATGTTCACACACATCATACACATGTCACAGACCCACACAAACACATCAACACACCTAACCCTCTTAGGGAAGGCTGCTAGCTGTCTCTAATATCTAGTTTTCCCTTCTTCCCAAGTGACAGGACATCCAGACTTAGATAGGGATGTGGCCATCCAGAATAAATAGCATACTTCCCAGCTTCTCCCAACTAGATATGACCATGTGACTAAATTATGACCAATTAAATATACATAAAAGGGCCCTGTGCCAGCCCTCATGCTGTGTGCCTTCCTCTTTCATCCCTTCCTCCACCCTGAAGCCCGAATTGTGGATGCAGTAGCTGGCGTTCAGGTGCCGTCTTGAGTCAGGAGGACTACAGCCTCACCTTAAGAACAGAGGGTAGGGAGCTGGAGGAGCCCGGGTCCCTGAGGACTTTGTGGAGCCGAGATGCCATATTGGCATTGGACTGTGTGAGGGACATAACCTCTGTTTTGGTTAAGCCATTGTTATTTGGGGTCTCTGGTAAACATGGCCAACCTTAATGCTAACTCATTTATACACCTGGACATGAGCATCAGAAAAGAGTGAATAGAAGTTTTCCTTGGTTCACGGAGTGTCAATAACTGAATGGGGGGCCTGGCTGTGACCTGATGGTGGGGGAACGGCTGGGAAGAGCCAGGTTTAGGGAATGGGAGGGATAATTCAAGACAGCAGCTACAGCCTCATTGAGCTTGGCACCTGACACATAGTAGTTACTCATTATATATTTGATGGCTGGCAGCTAACACGTATTGATCACCCACTGTGATCAGGGACAGAGGTGTGACAGAAACACAGGATCACAGGAAAGTAGGAATCAGGCGTGGGGAGAGGGGGCACTGAGACTGGGGGTCTCCCCAGGAAGCATGTGGAGTATTCCACAGTATTGGTTGTGGTCAACTTCACATATGTCATTCATTAAAAGTAAAAGCAAAGAGCAAAACTCTGCTCTTAAACAACTGGTTTAAAAAGTCACACAATTGAGTACAATGCAAGGAAGAACGTTTAGATGGATAGCCGGGTAACTTGGGAGGGAGCTGTCCTCATTAAAACGATGATCTCTTGAGCTGGGCAGAGCTATGAGTTGGAGTGCAGGACCTTAGGAACATTCACTAACCTCTCTGAGCCTGTTTCCTTTGCTATAACATGGGGATGATATGAATCATAATTCCCACCTATGACTGTGAGTGGATGAAATAAAATAATATGCATAGCCAACCAGCCCTGATACTGGTTAGCTG
Organism: Macrotus californicus; assembly: GCA_007922815.1. Classification (NCBI taxonomy): domain Eukaryota; kingdom Metazoa; phylum Chordata; class Mammalia; order Chiroptera; family Phyllostomidae; genus Macrotus; species Macrotus californicus. Next base: position 102,667 of record VMDR010000879.1, on the reverse strand, counting down.
GTATCACCGTTATGTCCAGCTAAGAAATCAAAGAGGCCTCTGGGAGGAGGTGGCATTTGATAAGGGCCCCGAGAGAGAAGAAATTGGGTTTGTGAAGGCACAGGAGAGGCATAACCCAGCAGCGGGCTCTGGGGATGGTGGCTGGCAGCCGGCATGAGAGGTGTGATGGATGAGGAGGCAGGGGGTGGGCGTGAGTGGCAGGTAGAGAGGCTTCTTTCTGTGTAAGTGGGGGGCTCTGACCACTCTCAGTCTAGTGTTTTTAACTGGGTGACAAGAAGGATGGAGATAGACATTGGGAAAAGCACGAGGGTGGGTCTGGAAATGAGGGTGTGGGCTGTGCCAACTTGCTTGGACTGGTGGGACCTCGGGTGGCCCCATCCTGCTGATGGCTGGGAAAGGGATTCTCAGTTCAGATAAAGAGGACCTTGGAGGTAGACCCAAGAGGGCAGGTTGGCATGGCCACAGCAGTGAGCAGAGAGAGCTGAGGGGAGGAGGGAAGAAAGCCTGGGCTGCAAGGCCTTTTCTCTCTGCAAGTTTCCAAAGTGGTTTTGAACATTTAGGAGCTGTCATTTTTCTAAGATGAACTGCTGAAATGTTGACACAACAACCTGTCTCTTTCCTTTTCCCTCTGACTGTTGTTGAAGCAGAGCCTGGAGACAGAGAGGGGTGCCATTGGGGGAGGTCAAAGTGGAGGCGAAGGGACAATTGCCTCTGGGCTGTACCTTCCACTCCAAGGCTGCCCCCTCACCACAGTCTCTCCTCTTCCGTCCTTTAATTAGGAGCCTGCCACTCCCCAGCCTCTCTGACACCACCCCATGCCGGGGTGCACTGGAGAAGAAGAGAGAAACTAGAAAACGGAGCCCCAGGGCAGTGCTAGGTAATGAAATGGGTTCACAGAAAACAGGCTCCAGGTCAGTGGGAGAGGCCCATGTGAGCAGCCGTCCACCCCACTGCATTTCCCCCCTCTCTGACTTCACCTGGGCTCGGGGCACTGGCCCCACTTCCGTAGTCCTTAGTTGACCTCCCCCAACCTCTGCTCCCTGTTCCCACTTGGCAGGTCCACCCAGGCCCCCTCTCCACCTCTGCCTTCTCACTCTCCACAGAGAAGCAGCCTCCTGCTTCCCCAAGAAGGCTCCAGATGTGAGCTCCCTTCCCTTCCCTCTGTCCTAGGGGGTGAGGTGAACCAAGCAGGGACCTCTATGTCAAGGTGGGAGGTGGCTTCTCTAGAGGGTCTGCTGAGCCAAGGCCAAGCCTGTCCACAGGCTTCTGATGACAGCAGAGGGGGGAAAGTGGGGAGAGCCCTGGGTCACAGAGGGTTTACTGGTGGAGGCCGCTAGCCTCATGTCATCCAAACTCCTCTGCTGTCTCCTGGTTTGAAAGTTCTGGAGGTTAGCAAGGTACCCAGCACACTCCTCTCTCCCTTCTCCAACCCTCAGGGTTCTTATACCCATCTCTGGCAATCTGTGGCATGCTAGTGTGAATTCAGTTCAGGTAATGTGATGTTTGTTGTTAATTATGAGAAAAAACATTGGATATTCTTCCCGTGGACCCCTCCATTCTTCCATTCCTTCTTTCCTTCCTTCCTTCCTTCCTTCCTTCCTTCCTTCCTTTCTTCCTTCCTTCCTTCCTTCCTTCCTTCCTCCATAACTCCAATTTAGAAGAGATCTGGGGACGGGGAGAAGACAAAGGAGGAATAGAGACAGAGGAGACTCGATCCTGGCCCTTCAAGTTACGCAGAATCCAGAGGGAGAGACAGAACCTTAAACAACTCACTTTAACACAACCCACTGAAGGTTATGAGAGAAGGGGCACAGGAGTCAGGAGTAAAGGAGAGGACGGGGTGCCCGCCGGGGAGGTGAGGACAGCTGTGCACAGGAGGGGACATTTGAACTGAGATCTGAAGGACGGAGCAGCCAGGGGAGAGAGGGCAGGCAGGGCGTCCAAGCCAATGGGACAGTGTGGAGCTGAGGAAACTACAGTGGGTTTGGGAGAATTCATCATTATGGTGGACGTGTATGAGGGACAGGGTTCAGAATGTCCTGGGCCTGATTCCATGTATAGTAGGGACCTTGTGGGGGATCTGCCATACTCAGGACACACACACACACACACACACACACACACACACACACACAGGAGCCCTGGAGGCAATGTTTGTGTGACCAGTGGTAGACAAGAGATCCAGGATGCTCTTTTTTGCTCTCTTTCCTTGTCTTTCCTCCTCCAACCCCTGACTGGGTTCATTAGAGCCTCTCCCAGGAATTTAGGAAGAGCCCCATTTGTCTCTGTTGTGGTCTCAGAAGCGCTGGGGTAGCCACAGTTGGCCTTACTGCATGGAGTAGCTGAGAGAGACCATTGTCCATCCAGCCAATCATAGGCAGGTGATGTCACTGCCTGTGCTTCTTCCTGATCTTTCTGGTGCTTGATCTTGTAGGTTCTGGGCCCTTATGAGGCTCAGCGGCCCTCCCTGTCTATACCCTCCAGTATGAAATATTCTTTTCCACATACACTCATTTGAGTAGCTTTCAACTTTCTGAATATACTTTTCAAACAGAAAATATAAAGACACCCACATGTAAGAGAAACAAAAGTCGAGAAATAAAATTCACCCCTACTGTGGGTGAATTGCAATCTCAAGAGATTCACTCTTGAGAATCTCCATTCTGTTTTTTACATGTTGGCCACAATAAATATTCTGCATTGTTTGAAAAGCAAGAAGTAGCATGAGTGGTTTTCTCTTATTTGCAATCAAGAGCTTCATTTGAGAAACCACGTTCACCTACTTCATCATTAGCCAGGGTGTTGGTGTGAGGGGTTATACAATTCCTGTTCATCAGAAACTACCTTCAGATCTGATCCCATTTGTTATCAGGGATAACAAATAAGTTTCAGTTTCTATGTCAGCTCCACACAATTGTTAGTGGGCTCCCTGCAGCACGGTGTGGAGGGGGATCTGAAGCTCCACCCAGGTTCAGATGGAGAGGGTGCCCTGATCTTAGTGACGTCTGCCAGATGCAGGAGTGGTGGGTATACCACTTGTTCCAGCATCTCCCAGGGGCCTGGCACAAAGTATATGCTCATTAAATATTCATTGAATAAATAAGGGGAATATTTCCCATCCCTGATCTTTGTTGTCTAATCAGGTTAACCTACCTCTGTGATGGTGTGCCTGCCCCCTTCTTAATGCCACATCCCAGAATTCACTTTTGCCCAGCAGAAATTCCTAAAAGCTTTCTTTTCTTTTTAAAATATATATATTTTAATTTTTAGAGAGAGGAGGAGGGAGGGAGAAAGAGAGGGAGAGAAACTTCCATCAGTTGCCTCTTGCACGCCCCCAACTGGGGATTGGCCGTCAACCCAAGCACGTGCCCCAACCTGGAATTAGACAGCGAGCTTTCTCTTCACTGGACAAACACCCCACCCACTGAGCCATGCCGGTCAGGGCCCTAAAAGCTTTCTTAATGAAACCAGGAAATGCTTCAGCATCCAAGTCTCTCTTTCACTGGGACCTCGGCTGGCTTCCTGCCCCTCTATGTGTCCTCTAGAACCACACTGGCCCGATTCCCTTCAGCTTCCTGATGTGATTCACCTTGACTGTTGTCTCAGGTGCTTCCTGCCTTGGTCCCGTTCACCAGCCTGGCTCCTGCTCCTGTGCTCCGGGCCTCCTGCCCTTCTCAGAGACCTCTGCTCCGCCCCTCCCATCCTCCCTGTGACTTCTCCCCTTTCCTTTGGCACTGCTGGCCTGGGACACTCCAGAGCACAAACGCAACATGCACAGACATGGGGATGAAGTAGTCTTTGGGATGAGAGGTTGCCATTGGCACCGATCACAGGTTCACTTCCCCGGAGCTGGTAGACTGGGCAGAAGAGCCCGTAAAGTGCAGTTTGCTGAAAAGCAAGGCATTGTTCTTGTCACACCCGAAATAAGTGCAAAGGACTCTGGGGGCTCGGGCATCAGGTATGTTGTTTTTAAGCAGAAACAACCTCTCTTTCTATTTCTCTGAGACAGCTGTGCGGACAAAAAGGAACTTCAAGGCTCCTGGCTGGCAGGTCCGAACAGAGCTGCTGCCCCTGGAATCCTACCACTAGTGGGGACAGGGCTTATTATTGACTGATTGCAAGATAATTTGGCTCAGTTTTTGTTTAAATTACACGCGTCCTATTCAAGGATGCACACCCCATGGGGACTCTAACTCCCTGCACCCTTTCGCTCTCCCTTACATTCCCCCAGGTGGCATCTAGGCTGGAGTAGGGACAATGACCCCTGGCTCTGTGAGGGGAGGTCTCCCGAGAGGCCGCCTCCGCACCCTGCACAGGCCACTCAAACAGGACCGGCATTTGCTTGGGACTGACGGGCCAAATTAATTGCAACTTCCCTGGCTCTGTCCTTGGTGCTTGGAGCCATTTCCTGGAACGGAGTGGGAGGAAGATATTTCCCCCAAATACCAAGAAGAGTTATTTTGGGCATAAGATGTACAAAATATGAGGACTCCTTTTGCCAACATGGAAACATGCCTCAGCCCAATGTCCTCCACTGCTTGAAAAGGAAGGAACCGAAAAACCTTGTCTTTCTCTTGCCTTCTCCCCCTGCCAAAATGAGACAAACGGTCAGCATGGCCCTTCCATTCGTGGGGACATTAGGATGGGAGTGACAATGGCTCTGCAGACTAAGGAGATTGGGTACCGTCTCTCCCACCAGTCCCAGTGACCGCTGCCCCCCACGGAACTCTGGAGAACAAACAGGGGAGCTCAGTTCCTACAAAGGGGCGTTACCGAGCTTGTGCCCCTGGGGTGGTGATGACGACCAGGCCACTTGTCACACTCGGATCTCACTGTATCTCAGGAGTCACTTTTCTAAAGTGCCACCATCTTTAAGCTATAGGAGCTGGAGTGTCAAGACAACGACACCCACAGTGAAATCTAAACCAAGCCAGGAGGGAGGGCAGGCTGCAGGCGGCCCGGTAGTTCTCACCCAGGGCCCACCCGCCCACAGGGCATGTTTGGTGGTCTTGGCTAGAGAAGCGAAACAGTGACAGATGTGGGTAACCAGCCTCTCCCATGACCCGCTGTTTTTTTCACCCCGGAGAAACCCTATTTTATCCTGCGTGAAGAAGGCAATTTACATCGCTTTGAGACCAGAAGTGGTAAGACCCAGCACAATTTCTCTGGGAGGTTTGGTTTCTTCCTGACCCCTTTTCTCCAGCGCCCGCCCCCCCGCCCCGCCATGGTTGTCCTAGTCCTGGGCCTCCACCTTATACAACCCCTCACATTCAAAGGTAGGGGACCCCTGACCCCGCTGGAAAATATTGCCTGAATTCTTATCCACAGAACAAGGCTCTATCCAGTCCTCAGAAACTGAATGAGCCTCTTCATGCCCCCTTAAACCTTCATCTTTATCCCCCACCCCAAGATGGGAGGGAGCAAGGTACCCTGATCTTTGGGGATGTGCTCAGGGCAATTTCCAAAGCATCTCAGCGTCTGGGCTGAGGTCTCTGACGAATTCCCCGCACCCTGGCTGGCTCCCTGAGGATAGATTCCTGACCCTTGGGCACAGGCACAGCCCAGCCCAGCCTGAATCCAATGCTCCTGGGTTCCCAGCAGCCTTTCCCCTGGTTAGAACTCTGTGCAAAGCTACCATGATCCAGAACTGAGCCCTCCGCCCTTCCCTTCACCAGCCTCAGTTTCCCCCGGGAGCCAAGGTGGGGTGGGGGAGATGTGGCCTACCCAGAGCTATCAGTAGAGGAGAAAGGAGCATGCCTGGGCCTTACCTTGCAGCTGCTCCGCGATTCCTCCGGGGCTCCATGCCTGCCCGCCCCTCTTATAGCCGCCCAGGCACAACTTGCGCAACTGACCCGCAGGCCCTGATCACCCTGAGCGCCAGCTCCCGCCCCGCCCCGTGGTCAGCGCCAGGAGGGACGGCTGCAGGCCCCGGGCCTCGAGGGAGGGACTCGGCTGCACCAGGAGCCACGCACGCACCCTCGGGTACCCCAGAAAGTTTGGGGACCGCTGGCAGGAGCGAACAATCCTCCAGGTCCTGTCAGAGGCTCTGGCGAGGCTGTGGCGTGAGGATCGGCCTCTAGGGGCCTGGAGGCTGTGGGGGGCTCCTCGGAGCCGGCTGAGGTGCCCTTCCAGCTAACTCTCCTCCCTCCAGCCGGTCTGGGTGACCTGTTTCACCTCCTTCCCTAGGCTGTCAGGGCAGGCAGGGGCTGGGCAGTCCACGTTTTAAGACCTGGTACCCCTATACTGCCAGGCACACATGGCTGGCCAGGAAAAGTTTGCTGAACTGAGCCCTGGGGCACCATGCACCGCACGGCTGATTTTTGGCAGGCGATATTCCTGCACCAGAGTTTGGGGATTCCTCTAGTCTTAAGGCCACTGGGAGGGTAGATTTTGAAAACTTGGGAAAACAAGCCTGCAGTGATGGTGGTGTGGAGGGGACAGAAAGGCAGATTCACACGGGGCCTCACCAGTCCCTTGCACTGGAGACTCCCTGGAGGCGCGTGCTCCTCTAGGACAGCAGGGGTCTGTTTTGCTCACCGCTCTATTCTCGGTTCATAGCCTAGTGCCTAGCACGAAGTATTTCATTCTTGAGATATATTTTTAAATGGAAATCTCAAGCATTCAGAAAAGGAGGCAATACACCCATTGCTCAGATTTAGCAATTATTATTTTTCCAGATTTGCCTCGTTTATTTTTTTGACTAAAATACTTGAAAGCAAATTACAGACATCATGATATTGGGTCAGGAATCGAACGGGTGACCCCTCAGTTCACAGGCTGATGCTCAGTCCACAGAACCACACCAGCCAGGGCTCAAATTAAGTTTTATTTTAAAAGGTAACACTTTATACATACTTTTAAAACAAAACATTTCAAGGTTGTTAGGCAAGTCAATCACACGAAGCTGTTTACAGCAGTGATTAAAGAAGTGGTAACATTTTGCCAGGGTAAAATATCACAGAATTCAAATCACAGCTTGGATCTTGAAGATACAAGTGTTTTATTGCATGTAGCAAAATGTGGTCAGTTTTAAGATAAAATTCCTTCTCTGGATATCTTATTCTCAGTCAAGTCTTTCTTCTTTTTCTTTTATCCTCACCCAACGACATTTTCTCACTGCTTTTAGAGAAATAGGAAAGGAAAGAGAGAGAGAGAGAAACATCCATGTGAGAGAGAAACATAGTCTTGGTTGCCCTCCTGTATGCAGCCCAACCGGGACCAAATCCAAAACCTGGGCATGTGGCCTGACTGAGAATCGAATCCACAACCCTCTGGTCCACGAACAGTGCTCCAACTAAAGAAGCCACACCAGCCAGGGCAAGTCTTTCCTCATCACCATCATCTCAGTGGTGATTCCACAATGGGGGTTTCAGTCTTTGGCCATCTTTACATAGTCACTCATGCCCCTAGTTGTACCCTAGCTGTTCTTGACAATCCAATATTTATTGTTACTTGACTCTGCTCCTTCAAAGCCATAGCCAGCCACCAGAATGCCATGATCTTGGTCTTTGCTGCTTGTGTGGATCATAATAAATGCCTTCTTCATAGAACCAGAAGCTAGCGTGGCTTCCATCTATAGCAACAGAGTCGGGCCCCACAGTTGCCACCACCTTCATAAGGGACCTCTCCTGGTGAAGGATGTCCACACGGCCAGTGTCATTGGCTATAGAACCCTTGGACTTGTGTTTGGAGGATCCAACCTTTGCATGATATGAATACTTTTCCTCTGAGTTCAGGCTTCTGTTGGACTTAACCTACTAGAATACATGATCCATTAGGCCACCATTGCAGCCCTCATTGCCTCCAGACTGAGAGCAGTCCACAAGGTTCTGTTCACTCGGTGAGATAAGTTTGCCAGTTTTCCAGACCATCTGTCCTTCAAGGGCACCGGCTGCACTAAAAGCCCAACAAGAACCCCTCTGATTCTGATTCTGGTTCTTCACAGGAGTTGCATGGCCTCATCTTCTCCGAACCACAGTTGAGGGGATTTCAGCAAAGAGAGGCTCCTACAACACTTTCCTTTTCTTGTGCTTCTAGTTTTGAAGGCCATTCATCACCTGCCTGAATTCTTCACTGGTCATGTCAACAAAGGCACTCAATGCCATGGTGAAGCGCTGTTTCCCTAGGTTGTATTCCTGGCTGTGCAGGTCAATCATTAGCACGTTCTTCTCCTAGACTGCTCTCCTCCACCTTCTTCTTTCCAGCCATATAGTTTCATGTGCACCACCTTCCACTGGTTCCCTTGTGCATCTAAACTTCCATCAAGTTCCGGAGCAGCTGAAGCTATTCCTAGGTAAATGGCAGTCAGGAAGAGTGAAGGATTCATGTTTCAAAAATCGCTTCCAGGAGTGCAGGGAGCAGTCACCCTGCAGCCCAGGGGGTGGAGGTTACGCTGTCCTGTCTGCCAAGCCAGGGCCAGGGACCATGCCTCCTGGAACCCCCAATCCCTCTATTCGCAAGGCTGGTTCCCCAGGGTGGCCCAGCAGCATCAGGTCCTGGGCTGGGGCACTCACCAATGTCTATTTCTATTTTCTTTAAACACACCCACACACCACAAATGATGTCATACTGTTCATACTACTGTTTCTGCCCCTTGCTTTAAAATTTTTTATTTTGGAAAAAATTTTTAAAGATTTTATTAATTTATTTTTAGAGAGAGGGGAAGGGAAGGAGAAAGAGAGGGAGAGAAACATCAACGTATGGTTGCCTTTCACATGCCCCCCACCGGGGACCTGGCCTGCAACCCAGGCATGTGCCCTGACTGGGAATCAAACCAGCCACCCTTTGGTTCACAGGCTGGTGCTCAATCCACTGGTCCACACCAGCCAGGGCGTGTTTTGGAAATTTTCAAATTTCCACAAAGCGTTTACAAGAAAAAGATGGCGTAACAAATCTCCATGGACTCATCATCCAGCTCAGCCAGTATTGATCTCGCTTCTTTCACTCAGTGTAGCTATACCACAATTTCTTACCGATATACATAGATCTGTGCCAATATTTTAAAAGTAAGCATATATTTCACTTTATGGATGCACCATAATCAATATAACCTTATTGTTACATACATAATGCTGTAATTAATTTATTTAAATATACTTTGAGCACTGTGTGAGTATATGTGTGGGGGAAATTCTGATAAGTAGAATTGTGGAGTCCAAGAGTAGTCACATTCAAGATGGAAACGTACGTCAAATTACATTCCTCAGAGATTGTACCAGTTTATAATTGGCTACAAGAAACTGTGACTTAAACATTAATAGCATTTAGTTGTCCAGAAGCCTGGAAGAGGGCAAGGGCAGTACTTTATGGCATCATGGAGAATCCTGGCCCTTCTGATCTTCTACTTTTCCACTGTGTCCTGGGCTTCCTGCCTCACGGTCACAAGATGTTACTTCTTCAGGCATCATGCCCTTTCTTCTTGCCCTTCTGTTTCAAGTTGGGGAAGGGAAGTCAGATTTTCCTGTATTTGTCATTGACCAGAACTGGGACATATGTCCGTTCCTACACCAATCACTGACAAAAGAGAATGTGACTGCCATTATTGATTTGGACCAATCATAATCCTTCTTCAGGGTCTGGCGTAGATCAAGGTGGATGAAGTGAAGCTCTGTCTTTATCCGAAAGAACTGGGGTTCCATGAGCTCAGAAGGAGGGAGAAAATGGCTCTTGGGAACACAGCCAACGGTGCTTGCTATAGTGGTCAACTGTGGTGCAGTATCAAACTTCTGATCAACTTGACTTAATTATTGAATGAAGTCAGCCTTAAAAATCCTTTTTTGTTTGAACCCTGACAACCTTCACATTTGAAAAAAAAAAGGTAATTCTATCACTTTGCTCTTGAATATTGCTCTTTCTTTTTCAAAGCGCTTTCATGATCTCATTTATTCTAACCCCCAGAAAGAGGTAGAATGTGTTCTTTCCATGTTACCGATGGGAGCCCTGAGATACAGAGCCAGGGGACTTGCCCAGCAAGTGACATCATTAGGTGCTACAGTTCCGAGATGAGGTGGGTCCTGCAGCTCTGCACTGATGTCAGTGGCGAGTCTGACATCAGCCCTGAACTGGGGGCTCATGTGGGTATGCTGGGGGCTGCAGTTGGCCTCGCAGAGCTTTGTACTTTGAGGAACAACTGGTGGTGTCCTGTTGAGAGGGAACAAAGGCAGACAAAGTTTAAGTCTCTGTGCTGATTGTAGGTCATCCCAACAAGCAGCTACTCTTGTGAAAAACATACCTCTCAACCCACACTGACGAGGGGTCTACACTGAGCTATATAGATCGGACTAGAAAAGCAACTGGATAATTCAGTCAAATAATGAGTCTATTTTTTACCCAAATTAAATTGTGTGTGTGGGGGGGACTGGATTGGTCCCTTTGGTATGCATGTGACCTCTTAGGCATGAACTCTCCAAAGGCAGAGGCCACCCCTTATTTGCCTCACTATTCCCAGCCCCTGGCTTAGTGCCCGATCCATGATAAGTGCTCCATGAATGTCTGTCAGATGCACGCATGGTCTGAATTCTTTCTGCTAATGACTGATGTTCTTCCTATTATTATCATCTGTCAGAGCACTCTGTTTATTTCTACACAGCATCAGTCAAAGACTGTAATTAATCAACTAGTTGATTTTGCATTTGTCTCCTTTTTGGTCCCCAGGGCGAGAACACAAGTTCCGTGAGGGTCAAGACTGGATCTGCCCAGGCCCAGCTTAGGGCCTGCCACAGGGAACGAGCTCTATAAACTGTTAAGTGAAGCTTTGAGAGAATGTTTGTATTCCTAGGTTTTAGCAGTGCCTGACACATGGTGGGCCCTCAGTAGATATCCTGGAGTAAACACCTGACTGGATACAGCAGTGAGCTCATGTGAACACCCCTCTGACAGGCTGGGGTGAAGACACTCAGCTCGACAGAGTGCAGTAGGGATGAGGAGTCAGGACACCCAGCAGTGCCTTGGGGGGACAGCGTGCCCACAAGAGGTCTGCTGTCTTCCATGAGATCGCACTCACACGCAATTCCTCATTCTCTTGGGTCTGACCTACTTCTCACTTCCTCTAGTTCTGCCTGATGATTTTGTTCATTAATAATGATCCATTGTATTAATTCAATTCCTCAAAACACTGACTTTCATTTCCTTTTGCTTCACATTGGTGATTCTGGCTCAGGCTGTGAGCTTCTGACAGGCTCTCTCAGTAGAGGGGGTGCAAGGTGGGCAGGCGCAGCCATAACGGAACACTGACTCACTCACACCAGCTCTTTCTTAGCAAGGGGCTGCTCCTTGTAGGGGAGGACTCCAGACAGCCCCACTTTCTAAAGGCTCAGCTAAAAAAATATAAAGTTACCAAGCCTGTTAGATTTTGCTCCCCAGCCCCTAGGCGGAGTCTGCTCACTTGGTTGAATACAGCATCAGGTTAGCTAAGGAGGAGAGGGTCTGATTTGAGCTCTACATGGGTCATTCAGCTTTGCTGTGCATCCAGAGAAAATAAGTGAATGCTAGACTTGGCGGGCATTATAAAAATTAAAAGCCAGAGGCCTTTTCTTAAGAGTGTAGACAGTTACAGCCATGCCAGTCTTGGCCCGTCTTACAAGAGGCAGGTGTGCACCTGTATGGGAGGGAGTGGGTGAGGAAACCCACTTGGACAAATGGTTCCAGCCTCCTCCAGCTGGGCCACCCTCCTGGCTGGGCTCTGGGGAGACGCTCCCCAGGAAGGATCCATGCTGGTTATGTAATGTTGCCTTTTCTTTCTCTCCTTTCCTCTCTTGTCCTTTCCTTGTCTTCTCTTCGCCAACCCCGTTTCCTTCCTCCACTATGAACCTTCTTAAGCAAAATAATAACAAAATAAACCAAATCTTTTAGAGGATGTTTTTACCACCCCCCATCGGTGTCTGCAGCTGTACCTAGGAAGTGCCAAAAGGTGATCTGCATAGCATTCTTCCTCCAGTCAACAAACACAGCCGTACAGAGTCAGTGAGCTGCGTGACAAACTATCCCTAAAACTTAGTGACTTGAAGCAAACGCCATTTATTTAGCTTCTAACTCTGTAGGTTAACAATCTGGGCTGGGTTCAGCTGAGCTCTGAGAAGGCCACATGATATAGAGGGGATTTGGGAGCTTAGCAATCTACAGAAGGCTGGGGAATGAGCCTTGCAAAGAATAAAGCAAGAACAGTGACTTCTCCACTGTTTAATATAAGTGCCCGAGTAATCATGCTCGTGGTCGAAAATTAGAAAATGCAAAGAAGCAAAGCCACGGAAAAAGTCGTCCCTGATCCTGCCATGCTGAGATAACAGCCCCTGTAATATGGTTGTGCTGGTTTGCCCAGACTTGGTAACAGCCTTTACATCCTGGGTTGGAATCCAGCCTGGAAACTTTGAGGAAAGAAATGACAGCCAAGAGGTCGACTCCAACAGGCTCATCCTCCGAGCTGCATGTTTTCCTTCAGCTAATCTCTCTTCCCTGTTGGAGTGGAAGGACTCGGGCCATGATCCTTTGTGGGGCTGGACCCTCCCCAGGTACCTGGGGGCCGAACAGGTCTTTGGGAAGATGCTGTGGAGAAGCATTAATAAGCTTTTAATCCTACAGAAGGCTAAGATCTGACACATCCTGAGGCTTCCAGAGTCTTCCAGCTCAGTGTCTTGTCCCTAACAGGTGTTTTACCATAATTACCTACTTCCTGGAGCAGCTAGAGTCGAGTGCAACAAGACACACCCACTCGTCCTGCAGTTAGAGCAGGAAAGAAGGAGGACCGCTGGAGCCTAGGCCTCATGTCACTGAGAAGGAGCTGTATGCTGTATTGGGTGCTGTGAGGCACCATGCAAGTAAAATACATAGCTCATACCCTCGAGGAATCCACAGTCTTCTGGGGAAACTCCGAGAACAGCAAAACCACCATGGAAATATGACAGTGACATCAACTGTCTGCCAGGAGGCTGTCTGGCACAGTGTCACTGAGGGCTGGCCCTAGGGCCACACCACCTGGGTTTGAATCCCAGGCATGTGATTTGGGGTAACTTACTTACATTTTCTCTGCCTCAGTTTCCTCATTTGTGATGAGAGCATTATTAGAACCACCACCCAGGGTTGTTGTGAGGATAATTTGGATTATCACAAGCAAAGCACTCAGTTGCCACTTGACCAATGTTAATTATTAATTAGAGCAAGGGCATTCAGAGCCCAGAGCATGGTGGGGTTCGTCTGGAGGTCTCCCTGAAGGAGGCGCCTGGTTCGTGTGTGTGTGTGTGAGCAGTCGGGGAAGGAAGGAATTCGAATGCCTGCTCAGCTGAATGGAACGCAGCGATCAGAAAAATCCACTCATCCTGTTTTTATGTAACTGCAGGGCATGGTGACTTGTCCCATCATGGCCTGTAATGGGGCCAAGGAGTGGGAAGATCTGAATGCCCAGGGCTGAGGCAAGGCCACCAAGGGCTTTTCTCCAGCAGGACGTTGCATAAGCGGGGCTGCTGCGAGGCAGCCGGCATGGCTGGGCAGCGTGCCCTAGCCCCCAAGGAGCCCCCTGGGACTGCCTGGCCGGCCCTGCTTCTGCAGTGTGGCCCCGTATTTGTTTTATTCTGATTATACAAATAATGCGCATTTCTTATAGAAAACATCCAGAGAAGATCATTTAAACCTCTTATAATTCCACTACCCTGAAATCACTAGTTTTATTTTTGTACTTAACTTTTCTCTCTTCCTGGGTCTCTGTATATGTGTATGTACATTTTTTTCCACCATCAATGAGATCATACAGTACTGTTTTGCAATGTGATATTTTCAATTGTCCACTTTCTTTTCATGTCATTAAATATTCTTCCATGATGTAATTTATAAGGCTGGCACTGTATGTTTATGCCATAGATTTTTTTACCTAATCCCTGTGGTTGAAAATTCAGATCATTTTTAGTCATTTTTCTTCTTCTCATAAACAATGGTCTCATACATAGTCTTGTAGATGAATCTGCAAATTTCATGCATATTTTCTTAGGATCACTTCTTTTTTCCTGCTTTATTGTTTTTTGGTATTTAAAAAATTTTATTGAATTCATTGGGGTGACAGTGGTTAATAAAATTATTAATAAAATTATCAGGTGTACAGTTCTACAATACATCATCTGTACATTCCAAAGTCAAGTCTCCTTCCCATCACCATTTACCCCCCCATAACCTCTTCTACCTCCCCCACCACCTTTCCCTCCGGTACCCACCATACTCTTGTCTATGACATTTCTTTTTGCTTAATCCCTTCACCTGCTTCACCCAGGCCCCCACCTCCCTCCCCTCTGACAGCTGTCCGTCTGTTCTCTGTATGTATGAGACTATTTCTATTTTGTTTGTTAGTTTATTTTGTTCATTAAATTCCACTTATGAGCGAAATCCTGTGGTCTTTCCTGTTTGTCTTTCTTTGACTGGCTTATTTCACTCAGCATAATGCTGCCCATCTATGCTGTTCAAAAGGTAAAAAATTCCTACTTTTTAACAGCTGAGTAGTATTCCATTGTGTAAATGTACCACAGCTTTTTTACCCACTCATCTACTGATGGGTGCTTGGGCTGCTTCCAAATCTTGGCTACTTAGGACCATTTCTAAAAGCTAGGTCATCAGACATGCATATTTTAAGGCCTGGAGTGCCTACTTCAAGGGCTTCCTGGATAAGACACCCAGTGCCAGCTTTCCTGCCTGTGGACCTGAGAAAGCTCAACTATACCACTTTCAGGGAGTGGGACAGATCCCACCAAGCACCGGAAATTCCCCCAAAGCTGAAGGACTGTGGCTGGGACAGGGACTTTGGCAGAAAGTGGAGTGAGCCAATGTGTAGCCAGGATATTTACCTTTTTGGGGGAGAGCCAGGTAACCTGAAGAGAACTGGGGGTGTCATGTAAATACCTCCACAGAGGTGAGTGAGGTGCCTCAAAGAGAAAGGACCCAGAAAAGACAGACTTTTCCAGTTCAGAAACCTACTCGTAGCTCTCAGGGAGCCCAGCTGCGCCCACACTGCTGGACTGCAGACTGTCTGTCCCACCAGACTGAGCGCCCGCCCAGAGGGCAGGAATGTGCCTGTTCACCTCTGCACCCCCACTCCCAGCCCAACAACCGGTATGTACTGAACTGACGCGATAACGACCTCCACACTGACTCACAGCCCCTGTACTTCCACATCCCGCATTTCAGGTCAAGGCTACTGGCACCTTATTGTCTGTGAAGTGTACATTGGAGCATCCTTTCTGGAGGCCACTTGAGCAAAGTATACCAAAGGCCTTAAAATATGCACTCCTTTCGACTGATGATTTCACCTCTGAGAATCTCACACCCCCAGAAACTGTCTGCCTGCCTTTCCATCTATTTCCCACAGATTCTCTTTCTGCCCCCTCCACTCAACCCACTCTTCTATTTGCACCCTGGGTTCCTCAGCATCCTTGCCACCAGGACAAAGGCATTTCCTGCCCCATTAGCTAAAGTCCGCTCCTCCTCAAGGCACAGGCAAAACACTACATTCTCTAGCAAGCCCGCCCTGACCTCAGCTGGACCTTGTTTCTACTGTGTGTGAAGTCTGTTACATGCATAACTTACCTGCACATCTGGATCACAATCTATTTGAGGTCAGGCAGGTAGAATCCACATCTATTTTATTTTCAATCCTTCTCTCCACCCGGCAGAGTGCAGTACCAACAGGATGAGAAATTTTGACAGCAGGGCACTCTGGGGAAAAGGAGGTTCTTTTGATGCCTCTCAGTCACGTCCTGCAGGGCAGTGAAACCTCATCCTTCTGCCTCGGTTATTGCATCAGGCATGAGCTTTGGAGGTGCACATCCTTCATGGTAGCACCATTTTCAGACAACATTTTTCAGAACCTCAGTCCACTATTTAGTTGAGCAAATGGAGGTGAGGAGAGGTGGGGGCCTGGCTGAAGGCATGCAAATAGTCAAGGACACATGTGCTCGGATTTTAGTTTGAGGCTCATTTCCTGAGCAAAGTCATTACATATTTATATTGTGGCGCAAATGTGATTATTTCTAATGGAAAAGAATTCATTTCTTTAAATGAGATCTAGTCTGCAGGACTTTAAATATATATGCAGAAAATTTCCCTGAGTTATAAATTACTTCAGGGAGGGTTTAATGAACTGAAATTGGGATTGAAAGCACCAGCATCCTGAACTGGGGTTTTATGAGACAAGAAGCTGCTAGCGGAACCCTTCCCAGAGTCTGGGAGGACGAGCAGGCCCTGGCACCCTCTTTTCCTCAGCCCCCAAAGCAGCACCTTTTTATTGGCAAAAACTGAGTTTTTATTGGCAGCATAGTTAATTATTGATAGTGAATTTGCACAAGGGAGAGATACTGAGACACTTAACCCACCCAGGCTACACAGGGAGGGGAGAGGAAATCAGCCCGTATGTTGGCTACAGTCAACCCTGCAAGGTGGGCAGCACCACTCCAGTGTTAGGACTGAGAAAGTTGAGGCTCAGAGAGGTTAACCAACCTACTCGGGGTCACCCAGCAGATCCCCAGTTCTGGTCTTGGTCAGTCTGGCTGAGAAGTCAGGGCTTTCTTCTGTCTGATTGGTGATCACCCTGGCTAGATGCCGGAGGTGCCCATGTCTCAACCCAGCCTAATAACATGAGAATTGCGAGGCTTGGAGCCAGGCAGCAGTCTTTGTAAAAAGCTCCCCAAGAGTTTAGTGAGCATCCAGGTAGAAGAGGCCTGGCCTGTGCTGTGCTGCCTGTCAGCCCTTGCCGGGAGGGAGGGACGGGCCGGAGGGGATGGAGGCTCCTTCCCCACTCACCTTAGAATCATCCTGGAGCTGTTAAGCTGGGCACTGCCACAGATCAACGAAGGCAGAAACTCTGGGGTGAAACGCGCACATTAGCATAAACACTTTTAAAGCTTCCAGGTGATAAAAGTGCAGCCAGCGTTGAAATCAGACTCCAGAGGTTTGAACCAAATGGCCGCTCCAGGCCGTGCCCTTAGGCACCAGATGGGCTGCAGACTGACCAGGGCAGAGACAGGTGACCGGGGCCTGCTGGTGCTGGACTCTCAGCGAGCTGTGAGGAGGAAGGACTTGGCGAAAGAGGGTCCCCCGCGTCCACAATCCAGTGCGCAAAGATGACCTTGTAGGCTCAAAAAGAACGCCTGCTCTCAAGTCAATTAAATGTTTCCCAGCAAATTTGTTAACGAATTTACTTGATATAATCTTTCTTTTTTTCTCTTTTAAAGATATTATTTACTTTCAGAGAGAGGGAAAGGAAGGGAGAAAGAGAGAGAGAGAAACATCGATGTGAGAGAGAAACAGCGATTGATCGGCTGCCTCTCTTACGTGCCCATCCGGACTGGACCCACAACCCAGGCATGAGCCTGGACCAGGAATCAACCTTTTGCCTTTCCGGAGGTCACCCAACCCACCCACCCACACCGGCCTGGTCCGGGCACATGCGTTTTCTTCACAGAGAAAGCAACCTGCTTTCCTTTTTGCTTAGAAAAGTGGTGAAAAAATTGTCATGAATGGGGTCCCGATGAATGAGGTTCCCGGGTGGAACAGACAGCAGCGGAGTCTGCGCACTTCTGCCGTGCGTTATACGCGGGCTTTGTCTGCAGAGCGGACAAGAACTGCTGAAGAGGATTACAGGTGAACCCAGGCCAAAGAGCCCGGTGAGGAGGGCAGGCTCGGGGCTGGGAGACCCAGGGCCGGGTGCCGCGGAGCCCGTTTCTCTCAGGCAACACGCAGGATCCGGAGCCGTTGTGCCTGCGGGATCCGACCTTGGCCGGCGGAATGCTCCCCCTGCCCCCTCCCCCAAAGGGCCTGAGCCGGGCGTTACCCTGAACTCTTTTAAAGGGAGTGTAGGAATTGCTGGGGAAATAAAATGTAAAACAAAATCTCCTCCCAAGCCAGCAAACTTCCCCACCGAGGGGGAAGAGAAGGAAAAGAGCTTTCCGGTCAAATAAGCGTCAGCCCAGAGTGCGAGGCGCTCAGCAGGCGATCTGCTAGGAGGTTGCCAGGCCTGGAAGGAATCTCCCCCTTTTCTGCAGACGGGCAGCTGTCACCCTTCAGTAAGAGAACCTGACAACACCGTTGGCCAGGCGTAGTTCATTCTAGATTCACCTGGTTGATAGGGTGGCCACCTGTGTTTGCTAATTGCCTTTATCAAAGGAGAAAATACACATCTCATCTCTATAAGAAGAACTAGTTCTGCACCTTGAGCCAAAGTTAGGGTCTTCCCTGTCACAGAAGCCAGGCTGCCGGCGCTGTCTTCTCGGATAATTACATTGCAAAGAAATGGTTCTCAGGGGCCTGCCTGGGTCAGAAAGCTGACAAGAGGCTTATTTAGCTTTTGGAAAGATTTACATACACTTCAGAAAAATAGAGAAAGCACTTCCAATGACAAGTTTTCTAAAGTAAGTTCTCTAAGGAAAGGAGGGGGAGAAGTCTCCTCCATTATTTTCAACAGGAGAATTAAGCCTATTTTTAAAATTTGTTTATTGATTTGAGAGAGACGGACAGACATTGGTTTGTCTGTGCCCTGACCAGAGATCAAACCTGCAATCTCGGCGCCTGGGGACGCTGCTGTAACTGAGCAGCCCGGCCAGGGCAAGAATGAAGCCTCTTATTTTTAATTTCTGTCTGCCCTTACAGAATTCCACTTTGGTCCTCACGTAGTGCCTGCTGGGAAAGAAGATGGGAATGTTTGGCCCCAGGGGTGCATTGGCCTTGACCTGAGAAAATTTGACGGGTGGAGAACACTTAGCCTGTATTTGATCTTGTGACCTTGGAGGGAGCAGGATGGATGGTGCTCCTTTAAGAGCCTCCAGGGCTTGGGCAGTTCATGGATTTGCTAGGATGTTAGCAATGATGGGTGGTCACTGGAACCACAGATCCCTGACCTCTGCCTTCCTGTTCTCATCCAGTGCCCAGTGTTATGCACCCCCACGCCCCACACACTGGGAGTGTCTTTTTTGCTCTCTGCTGGGAGGAAGGGGCTTGGGGACCCTGGCCCAGTGTGGCTTCTGCCCTACCTCCCCCTCCCCAGCACAGCTCCTGGCTTCTGCTCCACTCCAACTAGACTCTAACCCACTAGACGATGCAGCCAATTCTGCGGAAAGTTCAAATCTTCAGGGACTTCATAAATTAGCCTTTACTGCTAAGTTTTCTCCAGAAAAGGAAGAATTGGGGAGTTGGGGGAGGTTTGCAACAGCACATCATGGTGCTGCTCACTCTTCCCAAAGTCCTCGTGTTCATATTGCAAATAATCCGGCAGACACTCCCGGGGTGGGGCTGTCTGGTGGGTGCAGGGTGAGCCGACTGGCCAAGGGGCACTCTGGGGAGGTGAGGGGTACAGATGAGGAGGGAGGGCAGTTCTGAGACACAGGTGCCACGACAGCACTAGTTTAGAGTTTAGCAAATTCTGAGCAGGGCCTTGCGTTTTCAGGGCAGGCTCCCAAGTTTCTGCGCCTGCGTGAGTGTGTCTGAGCAGGTTTGTCAGTGTGTGTCTGTGTAGCGTGTGTGTGCAGTTCTGGCAGGTGGTGCGGAGGGGAGAAGTTTTCATGGCTGTGGCTGGGACAAGTCCTGCAATTTCCTGGCCCTAGACAGTGTCAGCAGACAGGGAGGGCACTGATGCTAGGGTGATGTGTTCGCAGAGTCTGGTCCTCACAGAACCAGGGAGCGGGCTCCACCTGCCTCCCCACATCCTCTCGGCTGTGCCCTTGGCCACTGTTCCTCATTCTCCTGGCCCAAAACCTGGCTGCTTGTGGCATAGCTCAAATTGTGTAAACTCTCTCATACCCCTGTGCCTTTGCACCTGCAGGTCCCTTTGCCTGGGACACCCTCCCTCCCTTTTTTCATCTGGCTAAATTCTGCTCATCCTTCAGAGATGCCACTTCCTGCAGGAAGCTCTCTCCCACCCCTCTGGGATGAGCGAGGAGTCCCTCTCCCTGTCTCACTTGGGATATGCCTCCATCATAGGACTCACCACATCCTATTAGAATCCCTGGTTTCTTTGTCTCCCCCACTATACTGAGAACTTGAGAACAGACTGCATCTTTCATCCCTGGCTTTCCATCCCCAGCACAGTTCTTGGCTGAAAGTGCGCTTGTGAAATGAATGAAGGTTGGGTAACAGCACGTCATATCTGCACAGCACTTTCCATTCACCAGGCACTTGTGCATACATTGTTCTGTCCATTCTCCCAGTAACTCAGTACAGCAGGAGTGGCAGATGTCCTTACTCCCATTCTGCTGGGAGGGTCCTGAGATTGGACCACTTAACAACTCACCCATGTCTCCTGATCACTCGTGTCCCTGCTTTTCAGCCCAGGAGCAGTCTTCACCTTGGGGTCAGGGCCACATAGTTAAGGTGGCTGTGATCTGGGACAAGCAGGTTTGGAGGAAGTTTGCCCTCAAGCCCCAAGCCCCTAACACTCTGATTGCTAGAGATACAGGGGGAGGAGGGGGCTGATGTTGTAGAAAGTAGATGAAGGGGGCAGCACACAGATCTGTGTTCCTGTTCCCTTTGAGATGGTCCAGGTTTGGTTCCCACCTTCTCTCCACACTCAGGCCCAGGGACCCCCTCTACTGGATAATTCTCTCTTATTCAAAGAAGGGTCATTCTTTTTGTTCTATTTATGCCTTCAACTGATTAGATGAGGCCCACCCACATTATGGAGATCAATCTGTTTTACTAAGTCCACTGATTTAAATGTTAATACAATCCACAAACTCCCTCACAGAAACACCCAGTATAAGATTTAACCAACGATCTAGTCATCGTGGCCCAGCCCAGTTGATACATGAAATTAACCATCACATCAAAGGATAGCTGGAATCCTTGGGGGCCTTTTCAGGATGCAGGGAAGAGGAGGCAAATTGCTGAGTCCCAAACATTATCCCAACAGTCTTGGCTCCCTTTATGATGAAACAGGAATAAAATGGGAGGATGGTTGGATCAATGGGTAGATGGATGGGTAGACCATGAGAGAAGTGCATGAGAGAAGCAGATAGGTAGATAGACAGGGAGAGACAGACACTACTATGAGTAAGTAGTACCTTTTGAGCCAGTATTTAACTGAAAAATACAAAACTAGAGAACGACAGAGCAGAAGGGTCACCTTATCGAACTCTTGAGTTTCCACATGAGGAAAATGATACCCAGGGAAGAAAAGTGACATCCCCAAGGTCCCCCATAATTCATTGGCAGGGATTCTATGGTTTCCTACTCTGGGCATGTTGGAGGCCAGCTCTTCCATGCTTCAGCCCAGAAGCCACACCTGTCACTTCCACTGGCACCCATAAAGCCCCTAAGAAGGATGGAAATGTGGGCAAGCACATGGGTATTTGATAAATCAGTGTTTCTGCCACAGGGCACTTTGCTGTCTCTCTGTTGGAACCCCAGTGATTCCCGTTCTACATCTCTGAGCAAGGAGTGGCCCCAGGACATCGCAGAACCCCAAGGATCTGTTTCCCTTGGGCTCTTGGAACCTCCGAGGGCTCTGACTTCACACAGCCCGGAATGCCCCTGCCTTCGCTGTTGCAGAGTTTGAAGTGCTTTGTGTGTGCACGAGGATTTGGGGAACGGTCCTTTCACCGCTTCCATCTAAACAAGTGAGGCCAGGGAGCAGGCCCTGGCAGCAGTCCCGGGCTTCCCTCTGGCACTGCCCGAACCATTTACTGACACTTTTGCCTAAAGCGCAGCAGCATCTCCCCAGGAAAATGTCAAGTCTGATCCCTACTCTCAGTGACTCACTGTTAGTTTGGACGGCGGCTTTTGGTATTTTCCAGCTTTTAAATCTTGTCCCTTCCAGGGTAGAATTTTTTAAAAATTGATTTATTTGAGAGAGAAAGAAATTGACTTGTTCCACTTTCTTATGCATCTATTGGTTGCTTCTTGTATGTGCCTGACCAGAGGTCAAACCCACAACCATGGCTTATTGGGATGATGCTCTAATCAACGAGCTACCTGGTCAGGGCCCAGGGTAGGTTATTGATAAGTATTGATCAAGCATTGTGACAGGTACAAGAACTGTATAGGTTCATTTCACTAGTACCCCACAGATTGCTTATTTTCTTTGAGGCTTCTTGCCTCAGACTGGCTTTACTAAACCAATCAATCAATCAAAATAGAGCTTTTTATTAAAATAATCAAGAACAAAGAATTAAAAGTACTCATTTAAAATAGGATAATTAGTTGGAGTTAGATCCAAAGAAATGCAAGTACCTGGCATGAACCTGTATCTTCATTGCCAGTGCTGTTGTCCTAATTTAGCCTAATCTTCCTAGACCTTCTTAGGCTTGGGAAGAATTAATTGACTGAATCTTTTAACCTTCTCAGGTGTGCTCCAAGTCTGGTTGCATTTGTCAAGAGTCCTGCCCTGGGACTTTTCTCCAGCCCTGACCTCTGATGTTTCATTAAGGACCCCTCCTGGTTCTTTACAACTTCTCAGAGGAAGGCTTTGGTTTCTTTGTCTTAACCCTGCTTCCTTGTAGTCTGTAGAGAGAAAGAGTAAATAATTATAGGAAGGTGTGATGCTCCCAGGATGTTCAAAACTTGTGACTGCCTTTTTTTGAATCAGCAAGAGAATTTTCCTCACCTGAATCCCTTTCTCTGCCACAGTTTTTGCTGAGTTTGTTATCACTAATCTCCATTGAAAGGTCCCTTGGCAAGCAGGTCCTTGATAAGTTTTGATTGTAAACTGACCACTAATATTGCCCGACTGCAAAACCTGTGCTCTCGTAGGTACAAAGCGGGCCATCCCAGAACATGACTTTTCAAGTACTTTTAACCAGAGGTGATGCAGAGATACAAAGTGACTTCTACCTGAGCATTCCTGTGTGTCCAGCATGATCCTAGGGGAAGCAAACATAGAAAGGTATTGAAGGAGCTTGTAGTCACTTCAGGAACAGCCCCGGGAGAGTCAGGTACAAGGTACTATGACCCAACAGTCACAGAGCTCATTGAGTTGGACTCAGTGAGGCAAACGCCCCTGGGGTCAGATCACCTATATGTGGAGCCATTTCCTGCTGCCCAAGTCCCAGCTGCAAGTCTCTGTCTCCTCTCAGGGGCCAGGGTAGGTGTTGGCTTCTGTTCCCTCCCAGATCACAAGTGCTCTTGCTCATGATGAAGGACACAAGAGCTGAGAAGTGAGTGTTGGAGTTCGAGAGAGCTGCACTGCTGAGTTGATGTCCATCAGCAGATGTGGTGAGGGGGACCAAGACGTCAGGAAGTTCCACTGCTGGGCTTTGTTGCGTCCGGACGGGGGTCATTCTTCGGGGAGTTCAGCCTGTTCAAGCTCTGTGTTTGGGAAGGAATTGGAGAAGCCCTTGGCACGAATGGAGCTACTCCCCTTAGTGAGGCTGAACCAAGTTGGAACACACTCACCCAATACATTCCCATCAAAAGGGCCCAAATGATGCCTCCGTCCCACGGCCACAGCTGCACGGAGGGGCGATGTGCAAACTGCTGTGGGAGGTGTGTGAATAGAAATCTTTAACATTTATTGAGTGTTTGCTGAGCACCAGGCTTGCTGTGAAATTTTTACTTCATTATTTTGTTTATTAAGATGCAGTGTTCTCTGGAGGAAGAAGGGCTCATCCTGTTCGGGAACAATCAGGGGGAAAGAATTCAACTGGGGGCCGGTCATGGTGCCAAGAAGAGCCATGTTAGGAAGAAGACTTACTCCTCCACAGAGCAGGTCACCTGACAAGGAAAGAACCTGCCTCTCAGGCACCCACCCCACCTGCTTGGTGTCCTCCACCCACCCAGTGCCCGGGCAGGTAGGTTTGTCTCCCACCCAGCTGTGCCCAGACTGCCTTTGCTGTAGCGGGGAGCTCACTGTGCCCTGTGCTATGTGCTCACCATCTCGTTTTATCCTCACCAGAATCATATGAAGGAGGACAGCATTTTGGCTCCCATTTCACAGATGAGGACATTGAGGCACAGAGGGGATGAGTATCAGGCTACAATCCGACAACTAGGGGCTGACAGAGCTGAGTTCTCTCTGTGTTCAATCTTAGTTTCCCCACTATGATGACCTGCTGAGGTTGTGACTCAGTCCACATCGTTCTATCCGTTGGCTTCCCTGTTGGGTGACCGGGACCACTGAGAGTCTTAGGCAGGGTTAAGAGGGTCTGAAGAAACTGGAAAGGAGTCTTATCTTGCAAAGTTGATGAATAAACAGACAAAAACAGGAAACAAGCCATCTGCACGGTAGATTGTATTAGCTCGGCTAATTCGTATTAGAATATGATTGGTGTTTTTTAACAACAATTTATAACAGAATACCATAGGCTATGAGGCTTAAATAACAGAAATTTATATTCTCACATTTCTGGAAGCTGGAAGTCTAAGATCAAGGTGTCAGCAGGTTAGATGTCTGGTGAGAACTGCACATAGCCAACTTCTTACTGGGTCTTCACATGGCCTTTTTTCTGTATGCACACATCCTTGGTGTCCCTTTCTCTTATTATAAGGATACCAATCCTATTTGATTAGGACCCCACCTTTATGACCTTATTTAACCTCAGTTCTCTCCTTAAAGGCCCTTTCTCCAAATACAGTCATATTGGGGGTTGAGACTTCAACATAAGAATTTTAAGGGAGCATAATTCAGTCTCAACACGGATTATTTAAAGCTTTGTGTCCCTCCTACAGCAGCCCCCACAGCATGGGGCACAGTCTGCTGAGTCCCAGGTGTGCCCCATCTGCAAGACCTGAGGGGCAGAGACTGCTCCCTGGAAGCGCTATCCACTGAGAATTTGATAAAAGCTTTTTATGGAACATTATGACAGACTCCTGCAGTGCTAAAACCCCCGACATCTACATGTGACTTTCACTTCAGCTAAAACTTTTACTATCTCAGCACAAGGACTAAGGAAGCTCTCTGTCTAGTAAAAGTTTCCATCAATATTACATTTTTAAAATCGTTGTTAGGACTGTCTAAGGTTCCAGAGGGCTATGTTCTCCCCATATACAAAACTGATTCCTTGGATCCTTTCATTGGAATAGTTCTTGCAGTGTAAGGAATAGCTTTTCACGAAGCCATGCATACCTTAGTGAAGTAGCCCTAAACACACACACACAGCCCTGATGTGTAGAGTTTGCCAATTTCCATGGTAGAAATATCTCACCATAATGAAGTTCAGCTACCCATGGTTTAAAAACTGGTTCCTAAATATTTTACACTTGACTTTCATGAATCTTCTCCTGAAGAAGCACACAACTGCTGATCCCAATCACAGTCACAGAAACCATTTTGTAGATTTTTAATCCGGATCAGTAGTGCAATCTGAGATCTTGAGCAGTGACTGGCCCCCACAGTCTTGTTTACATTCTTGAGCACTAATCCATGTACATCTAATACATGCTTTTGTTAAACTGTCCTGACTCAGAAGTATCACTCTTTTGCTATCAGCTGTCCCACTGGCCATGGGAATTCTTCTGGGGCCTTGGGTTACTGGAAAAGTCAAAAGTTAATCAAGAGCAAGTCAGGATCAGATTGATGGCAGATATAAAAGTTGCCCCAAGGATTTGGTGCTTTGCCTGTAACGGGATATTCCTTTATTTTTCATTCAACAAAGTCTGTGGAGGCCTCAACCTGCATTTCCTTCCTGATCTACTACTGCTGATATCAGGTAGTCAAGTTCTCTTTGGGCCCTGAGTGACTGTTTGCACTTCATATGTGTGAATATGACTGGAGAGCTCCATCCCAGAGGCAAAATTGAGGAGCTCCATGAGCCAGGCTATTGAATGTTCATAATTCCAAGTTCATGGCCAAGATGTGGCATTGCAGAGGGAAACAGAGATCTGGGAGTAGACCTTGGAGAAAACTAGACTTGGCGGTAACATACTTCAGCAAATTAAATATAAGCAGGAATTGCAGCAAGCTTTAGCTTTGGAATGTGATAGTTTTCAGAATTACTGGTGTGGGGGGAGAGGGATGGTTCCCCTACTGCCTTCTCTGGCCTCACTCCTGCTGCTCTGTCAGTCCAGGCTTGGTGGGGAGAGAGGAGGATCCAGTGAGGAGTGGAAGGAGGTCAAGGGCCCCCCACTCCCCCTGCATCATGCACATTTTCCTTATCCTTCCTCTGTAGTTGCTCTTCAGATTATTCCTGGGTGCCAGTGAGCCAGCTGAAGTGGGCTTGAGCGAACTAATCAGCTGATTGAAGGGGAGAGTTTAGCTTATTGGACCTTTGGGGAAGACCTCAGCCAGCACTTTCCTTGGTAGGATAACAAGCTTCAGTGAAACTACCCCACTTCACTGTCATATTCCTATTTTATAAACTGAAGATGTTGATAATCACTCCCATAACTGGAATCTGCCTTTTCTCTGGCAGTAGAAAAACGAAATTGTAAATGCTATCCTCAGGACCTCCTCTTTTCCTAGAGCTTCTCTGAGCTCAGGGAGGATGGCACACATGGTGTCACATGTTCACTTGGGTCCCTGACCAGTGTTCTCCCTAATGGATGATGGCATCAGAAACATCAATAATGAATTATCCTTTCTCTTCTACTCTCATGATCTTTCTTTATTAATAGGCCTATTTTAAGGAATGAATAAAGTGAAAATAATTATAATTAAACATCTACTATGTGCCAAATCCTGTGCTAGTTATTTTATACATACTGTGTCCAAACCTAATAACAATATCATGAGATAGAAATCATAACTATGATTTTATAGATGAAGAAGATGAGACCCAGATTAGTTATGAATTTGTTCAGGGTCAGTAAATGTTAAAATTCCAGCCTAGGTCTTTTGGACTTTAAAGCTCACATTTCCCCACTATCTTACTATTCCACATGAAACTTTGCATCAGTCAGCACAAAATTAGGTTGTGCTGCAGTAACAAACAACCCCCAAAATCTTAGTGGCTTATAACTACCAAGTTTTCTTTCATCCTCATATGTGATGTTATTCACATGTATCACAGTTGGCTGGGGGCTCTCTTTCATAGTCTCCTCAAACTCAGGCTGATGATGTAGCAACCACTGGACTGTTGCCAGTCCCCATTGTAGAGAGACAGGGAACTCTGGGGGGTCTAAAACTAGTGATTAAATGCCCTGGCACTGAAGTGACACATGTCACTTCTACCCACAATTCACTGGCCAGAATATTACATGAATATTCCAAACCACAATGGGAAGGAAGTGAAATCTCACTGGATGGCTGAGAACAGAAAGAACATGATGAGTACCATTCAAACCTGCCATGAGTGTCTGGTATAGGACTTGACACCTAAGTGCTCAAAAAACACCATTTCACGCCCCCTCCTCTTCCTCAACTATGAACAAATTATGGTGAAATAATAAACAGGCCCTTTGTTTTGTACCCTGTTCAACACTTTCTTCATTGGCTTGTGGCTGGATCATAGGATGCTGGCAGCAGTTTACATCTGGATCAGATTGTTCCAGGGCCCGAGTCTCCAGTGACTTGATGGCTGACCACACGTCAAGGGTCTCTGTCAGTCATCCTGTGTTGCAAGTGATGGGTGACATTCACGTGCACGACTCATGACACACTCCCATGGGCATCCCCGGTTGGCTCAGGGTTACAGGCAATCCTGGCTGATGGCTGAAACTCCACGCTTTTTCTTCACTACAGGGAAGTATATTGGAATGCGTGGAGTGATGGGGCATTACAACAGGGATACATTGAATCTGTTACCTGTTTAATTGATAAAAATAAATCAATCATTTGAAAACCTCCATAGTTTGTTTTTAATAGCAAATTGCCTATGACACACCTTATAATTGCCCTAGACTTGCAGCATGTCAGGACACCCCCATGGAGGAACTGCTGCTCAAGATGATGCCAGAGCAGCCAGTTGTGAAATGAAAAATTGTGCCAATTAACTGGCTGTTTTATCTACTCTGTGTCAAAGCATTGATTGGCGAGAACATTTTGTCCATACCGACTGAATTGGCTAGTGGTCTTGGTGTTGTGTAGGCACAGCCTGGGTATTTAGAATATGAGCATAAAATCAAATCACACAACGTTAGACTGGAAGGAATCCCCAGAGATATTTTTCATACATTCTTGTCACATTACATATGAGGAAACCAAGGCACAGCTGGGTTAAAATATTTACTCAGGGACACTCAACACAATTGTTAACTATTGTTTTAGAAAAGAGGCAAATATGGGCACATCTTTACCCACAGCATTTTTGACATGTTCTGTAACTATTTCAGGATCAAGACACTCAGCTGAATGGCATTGCTTATTTTCTAAAAGTAGACAAGAATTTGAGAAACACCCCATGGTGCAATTGCTCATTGCTTAAACTTGTTGCTAACTCATTTGCTTTCCACCACTTCTTTACCAGCATGGTCATGGCATCCCGTCACTCACATTGGCTCTTTTCCCCATCTGGTCCCCAATCCAAGCTGGGCTGGGAATGTACTGATGTCATCTCCATGAATGCTCCTTGGCTGGTGGGCGGGGCTCAGAGGTGAGGTCCCTGGTGGGACAACCCTGGCATGTGGGTAGATCTCCTGTTCTCCAGCCTCAGGTAATCCACCTGTGGCCCATGAGGACAGACTGTTCCTTGTCAAAAGGAGGCTGTGGAACAAGGAAACCAAGTGTTTTAGGTATCATCTTTTTTAAAAAAGGACAAATGCCTCCTACAAATAAATGACTCCCACTAGCCACACTTAAGGTGTTAGAGACAAAAAAAATTCCCATCCAGAAACAGTCCTTGGATCAGGGCCCTGCCTGTTCCCACTTAACTGTGAACTATACTGTTTCATTCGCTGTGGGTTCCTGCCTCTTGAAATGTCTTTAGTTGGAGTCTGATTTTGTGTTGGTCCCTTAAATGTAATGTCTTTTTTCAAGTCTACTTCAGAGGTCTTGAAGGCTCCCTGCTTCGGGGCCTGGGAGGGAAGGAGCTCCAGAGCATTTCTCTATGCCCCAGGGACAGGGTCAGTGGCCAAGATCTAGGCTGTCCAATGTCACTGCCCAGTCTAGGATTTTGGCACACCTCCCAACCCCACAGGCCCAGATGCAGGAGGCAGCCTTTGGCATGGGGAGAGAGCTCTTAGGCTCAAGGCCAAAAAGCCAGCCCTTTCCCCCAGATGAAGCACATGAGACTGCCCCACACCCGCAGGGTACTTCTTTCCTTCTCCCCTGGGTTTGCATGGCTTAGAGAAGTGTTTGGAGTTGATAGGGGAGCCTGGAAGATGGAACTGTAGGGTGACATTCTGGGACAATTCTCCCCCTAATCCACACCAAAGAAGAGACAGGGAGGAAGGGACGACAACACGAGAGTTACACTGGGTTACACTGTCTACCTCCCTCTCTCCTGGGTCAGCTGCACTGTTAAAAGGACGTTGTGGAAAGTCTTGCCCTTCCCAGTCCTGCTTGTTGACTTAAATACAAAGCCATAGACACAGACACAGAGTCTCACACATGCAAACACACACCCTGTTCTACCTTACAACACACATACTGGTTGTCCTTTGTTGCCACTGGGTTCAGATTCTGGAAAACCTAACTGTTAGAAGAATTCACAGCTGAAGAATATAAGACTTTAAGGAAAAATAGAGTTAGAAGAAGAAAAGTCGGGAAGGAACTAGAGAACAACACCCTTATAACAGGTTTACATTCAGGAAAGAACACAATTCAAATGCACACTGAATAAAGAATACTTTAGGATATATCGTACGCACACTGGTGGACATGTGACCTGGTTCAACCCAGCTAGTGAGCGTTTTGGCAACATGTGTGTAACTGGGAATGCAAACTCCTAAGGATGAGCAGCCCCATTTCTGCGGTATGCTTTAGAGAAACAAGTTCAAGGATGTTCACTGCATAGTCATTTGTGACAGTGAAAAATTGAAAACAACTTAAATGTCATCAGTAGGTGATGAGTAAATTGCGATCTATTTGTGCATTTTAATGTCATTCATCAGTTAAAATGAATGGACTAGATTTCCATCAGTTAACAGGGGTATATCTCAGAAACATGATGTTAGGAGAAAAAAGCAAGTTCCAGGATAACATCATTTATGTAAATTAAGAAGCACTCAAAGCATTGCTAGTATAATTTATGAGTACTTCAATTATGTGGTAAAGCGTGAACCCATACATGAGAAGAATATCCACCCATTTCAGAACAGCTGCTGTATTTTGGAGGGAGGGAAGGGGTACGAAGGGACTTCACTGTGCTTGTGAGGTTACATTTAAAAATAACAATAATCTGAGGAGATCCAAGGTGGTGGCAGAGTAGGTGGACATTACACCCACCTCCTCCCAGGACCAAACTGGAATTACAACTGAAATGTAGAGCAATCAACCTGAATAACCACCTGAAGACTACCTGAAGAGAAGAAGTCTTAGAACTGAAGATTTATAGAAAAAGCCACATCAAGACCAGTAGGCAGAGATGTGCAAAGGGCGGCCCTGCTCCCACAGGTGGTAGATGAGATTCTGGAGGGATATCTCAGCTGTAGGGGTTGCCCCAAGGGGCATGGGGTCTCAACCCCAAGCTAGGCTCCCAGCCTAGAACTTCAGAAATGGGGAGATGCACCCATATAACAACTGGCTATGAAAAGCAACAGGGATTCTGTCTGCCAGGGAGAGATGGAAGTCTGCTAGAGACACAGGTGCCCTCTTAAAGGGCCAATGCACAAAATCTTATGGGCAGCCACTCACCCTGGGCTCTTTGGGGACAGAGCTGACTAAAGTCCTGTGAGGGGAGTCTGCAGTTTGTGGCTCTGAGGAGAGAGCTGAAGGGATAGCTGCCAGCATACCTGTGATGAGTCACTTTCCCACACAGCAGACACCATCTTTCTTGGGTGGAATACTTTCCTCCATACAGCATCAGCCTGGGGGAAAGCAATAGCTCCACCCTCTGGATTCCCTGTAGCCACACCCTGCAGAGCTTGTACCCTGCTGAGAACTCAGCTGCCCGGTCTGGTTTGTAGAGATCTGGGTAGACTCAAAGGGTATCAGTGACTGAGTTGTGTGGTTTTGGGGCTGAGGGCCATTCCCCCACTTTCCCATGAACCTGACTGGCAACTCCCCCTCACAAGATATCCATTAGCTCCATCCTCCTGGTGGCCCTGCCCTGCTGAGATTGGGCTCCTGGCAGAATCTGGGACAGACTTGAGTTGTGTGGTACTAGGACAGGGACATTTTTTTCCTTGCATGCCCAAGCAGTGCAGAGTTCTCCCTTCACAGGGCCAAATCAAGGAGACTGTGCCACTGGGTCCCACCTACTACATAAGGCCACCCTACCAAGCCTGGAAGTCAGCAGATCTACCTAATACATAGAAACAAACTCAAAGAGGCAGCCAAAATGGGGAGACAAAGAAACATGCTCCAAGTGAAAGAACAGGAGACATATTCAGAAAAAGAGCTAAATGAAATGGAGCCAAGCAACTGACCAGATATAGAGTTCAAATAAACTGTTATAAGGATGCTCAGGGAGCTTAGTGAGAACTTCAACAAAGGGAAAACATAAAAAAGGACACAGAAACCATAAAAAAAGAACCAGCCAGAAATGAAGAATGCACTAAAAGGAATAAGCAGTAGGTTGGATAAAGCAAAGGATTGAATCAGTGATTTGGAAGACAAGGTAGCAGAAAATACCCAATCAGAGAAGCAAAGAGAAAAAAGAATTAAAAAAAAAAATGAGAATACTTTAAGGGACCTTTAGGACAACATGAAATGTAATAATATCTACCTCATAGGAGTACCAGAAGGAGAAGAGAGAGAGCAAGGGATCAAGAACCTATTTGAAGAAATACCAACCGAAAACTTCCCTAATCTGGTGAAGGAAAAAGACACACAGGAAGTACAGAGAGTCCCAAATAAGATGAACCCAAAGAGGCCCATACCAAGATACATCATAATTAAAATGCCAAAGATTAAAAACAAAGAGAGAATCTTAAAAGCAGCAAGAGAAAGACAGTTAATTACCTACAAGGGAGCTCCCATAAGACTGTCAGCTGATTTCTCAACAGAAGCATTTCAGGCCAGAAGGGATTGGCTTGAGATACTCAAAGTGATGAAAAGCAAGGACCTACAGCCAAGGCTACTTTACCCAGCAAGACCACCATTTAAAATTGAAGAAGAAATAAAGAGCTTCCCAGACAAGAAAAAGCTAAAGGAGTTTGGTGCTACCAAACTAGTATTACAAGAAATGTTAAAGGGCCTTTTTGAAGAAGAGGATGAAGAAGATGAGGAAGAGGAAGACAAAAACAGAGGAACACAGTTAAAAGAATAAAATGGTAATAAATATGTACCTATCAATAATCACTTTAAATGTAAATGACTTTAAATGTAAATGCTCTCTAATCAAAAGACATAGGGTACCTGGATGGATAAGAAAACAAGGCCCATATATATATGGTCTGTCCAAAAGGTATCCAGCCATATAATATGAAAAATAGAGACATTTCTTGTAGAAGATACAACAAACACTGTACAATGATGACTCAGTCCCCTTCAAAGTAGTCACCTTGGGACTTCACATAGTTCTTCCAATCGCCATCAGCTGCCCCAGTGTATTTTCCTGAATCTCATCAATGGTCTGAAACCTCTTCCCTTTCAAAGGTGATTTTAGTTTTGGGAAAATCAGAAGTTTCAGGGCTCCAAATCTGGACTGTAAGGGGGCTGAGTTACCTGGGTGATTTGATGTTTCGCCAAAAAACTCTTCAGGAGATGTGATGCATGAGTGGGCATGATGTCATCACAAAGCTGCCAATCACCAGTTGCCTACAGCTGCAGCCTTCTCAATCATAAGAATAGTTTCTGCAGAGGAATGTTCAAGCTTAATGCAAAATTTGATTCAGATTCATTGCTCTACTTGCTCAGTCATCTTGAATGCAACAGCCGCACAGTACTCTTGCTCACTCAACAGCGTCTACCACCCCCACTGACTAGTACAGGGAAGTCATCATTGTTCAGTTCACGCATGTACATTCCAGTCCACTCTCCTTGGCTGCCAGATTACACTGATGTCACACAAATTGTTCTTGTTACATTAACAATAGTTGGACTTTGGCCGGACAGATCTTCATATGCTGTCTACAAGAGACCCATCTCAGAACGGAAGATACACACAGACTAAAAGTAAAGGGATGGAAAAAGATATTTCATGCAAATGGAAAGAAAAAATGGATGAGGTCGCAATATTTAATATCATATCTGACAAAATAGACTTTAAAACAAAGGCCATAGTAAGAGATAAAGAAGGACACTACATAAAGATAAAGGGAGCAATTCAACAAAAGGATATAAACCTTTTAAACATGTATGCACCCAACATAGGAGCACCCAAATATGTAAAGCAAATTGTGATGGACATAAAGGGAGAGACTGACAATAATACAATTATAACAGGGGACTTTAACATGACATTGACATCAATAGATAGATCTTCCAGACAGAAAATCAGCAAGGAAACAGTGGCCTTAAATGACACACTAGATCAGGTAGATTTCATTGATAACTTCAGAGCCCCCAAAAAGGAGAATATATATTATTTTAAAGTGCATATGGGACATTTTCTAGAATAGATCACATGTTAGGACATAAAACAAGTCTCAATAAATTTTTTTAAAAGAATGTATTTATTTACTTTTAGAGAGAGGAAAAGGGAGGGAGAAAGAGAAGGAGACAAACATCAGTGTGCAAGAGAAGTGTCAACTGACTGCCTCTCACACACCCTCAACCGGGGACTTGGCCCTCAATCCAAGTGTGTGCCCTGACTGGGAATCAAACCAGAGACCTTTACTTTGTGGAATGATGCCCAACCCACTGAGACTCACCAGTCAGGGCAATTCTCAATAAATTTAAGAAATTTGAAATTATATCAAGCATCTTGTCTGACTACAATTGTATATAATCAATCACAAGAAATAAAACTGAAAAGCACATGAAGATGTGGAGGCTAAATAATGTGTTACTGAACAATGAATAGGTTAACAATAAGGTCAAGAAAGGAACCAAAAGATACCTTGAAACAAATGAAAATGAAAATACAACAACCCAAAATATATGGGCACAGTAAAAGCAGTCCCAAGAGGGAAATTCATAGCATCAGAGGCCTACCTCAAGACACAATAAAAATCTCAAATAAACTATCTAACTTTACACTTAAAGGAAGAGGGAAAAGAACAACAAACAAAGCCCAAAGTGAGTAGAAGAAAGGAAATAACAAAGAACAGAGCAGAAATAAACAAAATAGAGTTTAAAAAAACTCAATACAACAGATCAATGAAACCAAGAACTGGTTATTTGAAAAGACAAATAAGATAGACAAAACTTTAACCAGCCACATCAAGAGAGGGAGAGAAAGAGAGAACCCAGATAAATAAAATCAGAAATGAAAGAGAAGTAACAACTGAAACCACAGAAATACAAAAAAAAATTGTTAAGAAAATATTATGAACTACTATATACCAACAGGTTGGACAATCTGGATGAAATGGATAAATTCCTAGAAACATACAATCTTCCAGACTTAATCAGGAAGAATCAGAAATTGTGACTATTACAAGTAATGAAATTGAAGCAGTAATCAAAAAACTCCTAACAAAGTCCTGAACTAGATGGCTTTACAGGTGAATTTTACCAAACATTCAAAAAATAACTAACACCTATCCTTCTCAAATGATTTCAAAAAATTTAAGAGAAGTCTCCCAAGCTTATTTTATGAGGCCAGCATTATCCTAATTCTAAAACCAGATAAAGACACTACAAAAAAAAGAGGAAATTATAGGCCTGTATTCCTGATGAATATAGATGCTAAAATCCTCAACAAAATATTAGCAAACTGGATCCAACAATCCATTAAAAAGATCATACGCCATGATCGAGTAGGATTCATTCCAGAGATGCAAGTTTAGTACAATATCCGCAAATCAATAAACATGGTACACCACATAAACAAAATGAAGGATAAAAATCACACGAGCATATCAAGTGATGCAGAAAAAAACATTTGATAAAATTCAGCACCCATTTATGATAAAAACTCCCAGAAAAGTGGGAACAGAGGGAACATAACTCAATGCAATAAAGGCTATATATGAAAAACCCACAGCCAACATCAATGGGCAAAAACTACAAGTGTTCCCCTTAAGATCAGGAACAAGACAGGGATGTCCACTTTCACCTCTCTCATTCAACATAGTACTGGAAGTCCTAGCCACAGCAATCAGACAAGAAGAAATAAAAGGCATCTAGACTGGAAAAGAAGACGTGAAATTGTCATTATTCATAGGTAATATGATACTGTATATAGAGAATCTTAAGATTCCACCCCAAAACTGGTAGAACTGATAAATGGATTCAGTCAAGTAGGAGATACAAAACGAATATCCAGAAATCAGCTGCATTTTTACACACTAATAATGAACTATCAGAAAGGGAATTGAAGAAAACAATCCCATTCACAATTGCATAAAAAATACCTAGGAATAAATTTAATCAAGGATGTAAAAAAACCTGTACTTGGAAAATTATAAGACACTGAAAAAAGAAATTGAAGAAATACAAATGGAAGAAAATACAAGTGGAAGCCTATAACATATTCATGATAGGAAGAATTAACATCATTAAAATGTCCATACTAACCAAAGCAATCTATAGATTCAATGCAATTTCTATGAAGATTCCAATGGTGTATTTCACAGAACTAGAACAAGTATTCCAAAAATTTATAAGAAACCAAAAAAGCCCCCCAAAGCCACAGTGATCTTGAAAAAGAAGAACAAAGCTGGAAGAACCACACTACCTGATATCAAACCATAGTACAAGACCATAGTAATCAAAACAGCATGGTACTGGCATAAAAACAGACATATCAATTAGTGGAACAGCATAGAGAGTCAAGAAATAAACCCATGCTTTTGTGGTCAATTAATATTTGACAAAGGAGGCAAAGACATACAATGGGGTAAAGATAGTCTATTTAATAAATGGTGTTGGAAAAATTGGACAGATACATGCAAAAAAATGAAATTAGACCATCTTACACCATACACAAGAATAAACTCAAAATGGATTAAAGACTTAAATGTTAGACTTGAAACCATAAAAATCCTAGAAGAAAACAAGCAGTAAAATCTCGGACAT